>VUJU01003479.1:4675-25498 GCA_009835225.1 Aphis craccivora | reverse complement strand
ACTTGTATTTAATAATGTGTGCAGGCTAAATTTTCAAAATGTTTAGTTCTACATCGTATTATGTATCTTAAATAATGATTAAAATGTTTATTTAGTACACAATTAACAAATATTTTTTAACATAAATTATTTACATTTTTTTAACGATTTTTTTTTTTTTAAGTAATAAATAATAATGCATATAATTTATTTACAAATATTACAATACATTCTACGTTTGCATTTGAGTAAAGGACTGATTTGACCATATAAAATGTCGTTTTCATCTTGTGTATCATCTAAAATTGAATTCGTCACAATTAAATGAATGATATTAATTTATAGGTCCAAAAAAACCAACGTATATCCTCTCACAGTTTTAGAGTATGCAATATGCATTATGCATGTATCATGAAAGCATGACCACTGAAAATTTTATCTGCAGTTATCGGCGTATAAATTGTACTTAAATCTTTTTTTAAACCACTTCCTTTTTTTAATAACCAACGTGACCCCATGCATGACATAAGTAAATAAAAATTCCTAACCCAACGATGATATTTGATAAAAATAGATTTTTCGCTACTATATCACGAGCTTTACAAGTAAAATACTAAAATACAGCTGATCTAAACCGCTTTGTATTCGCGTACCACCTACACAGCTTGAAAATTTTTAGGTACCATCTGACAATTTTTTTTTGCTTTTTGGTTATTAATAATGTATACGTTTATGTTTTTATAAAAGGTGATTTTCTTCGCGTACCACCTATGAGCTTTCCCCGTACCACAGGTTGAGAACCGCTGCTATAATGTACATATAGTAACTTTACTGTATAATATACAGTAGCTGATCAAAAGTTACGGTACCGGTATTTTGGTTGAATGTTAAATGATGTGAAATGCAATACAGTATTTATAGTATTATTCTTGATTGTGATAATAGTTTATTTTTTGGTTATGTTCATTATAAATGCAGTTCACCCTGCTTGGATAGTAGGATTGTCGATAAATTCTCCTAATATAATCTATATAATAAATTATGTAAAGGTAACACAATTTGATCTTCTGCACCAATATTGTTTAAATTTCTGTTAAGAATATTATTTTTAAGACCATCTTCGTTAGCTGGTTCAAATATTTTGACATTTATTTTTCCAACATTTCTTAAATCTTGCGACGATGGCATTATTTTCAATTGATTTATTCTATTTACTAGACATCTAATACCAATTTTTATTAAGTATCCGATTACCGACCATTTTAAAATAAACTGTCTTATATTTTCCGCTATTACTAATGACAATTATATCACTGCCATGTTTGTTTGTTTATGAATTTCATTTGTATTGGCGTTGTTACGATTTTTGGTTTACAATTTAGTGCGACGCGTAGCTATACCAGCTACGCCGCGCGCTGCACAGTGCAGCAACATCGAATATCATAATGCGTGGATGGATTTAACATTTCACCTATTTAAGCTACAAAAATTTATAAATATACACATTTATTGTAAATGTTGTCAGAAATATTTTTATGTAGAGGTATTTTTGTGATTAAATGAATATTTTTAAAAACAATTTAAAAACACTGAAAAATTGCACATAAAATCCAAGATGGCGGACACTTCCGGACCTGTACAAATTGAATATTTCATCAGTTTTTGACTAGATAAAAAAATAACTTAAAAATATTCATGATTTTTAAATTCAACAATTATTAATGCTCATTGAATATTAATAATACAATTAATGAAATGTTATCGGCAAAAAATAAAATCTACTGTATTACTATAGTAGTGAAATAAATAACTATATACCTACAATATATATTATATAATATATACATATTAATACATACCTACATCATAAAATATATGCTGACAGATCACCCTCGCTCAGATCGTTTTGCGTATGAAATAAAAAATACATTTTTATTCATAACAATATGGGAAAATACACAATTTTAAAAAAACAATCAAAATAGTTAATATTTTTAATGAATTTATATACGATTTATACTACTGTTAAGTACATTATAGTTATGTGAGGTAAACTTTGATGAAAAGTAACCAAAGATTATGGCATTAAAAGTAGTCTGAACATTATATTTTATTTAAACGTATAAACTGGCTTGTACACAAAAATATATTACATCAACAATACTTGTCTCCTATTTTCTAGTGCCTAACTTAATTTTGCACAATCCGAATATTATACTCCGATATATTATATTATTTAGTTAGTTACTTGTTATTGATCTAATATTTAGGTTAGGGTATTTAATATTCTCCACTCGTTATAGTATTAATCCACTGATTTTAAAGTAATTTTGCATTATTTAATAACACTGTTCTACACATAAATATATTTTAATTTTCTAATTTATTTTGAATTTTTTATTTATAATTTATTTGGAGAAACTTGGTGAAAAATAGATATTGATTAATTAATGTTGAGTTAATAATATTAACTTTGAAGTAGTTATTTAGAAGAACAGTTGAAATACTATTATTTATTAATTTTTTAAAAATTAATTATTTATATTTTATTACTAAATATTTCCATACTGTAATTTTCATAATTATTGATATATTATGAAACGTATGAAGTAAAACCTGTATAAATGTCGTTATCATAAATTTGGTATTTTTTTGATATTACTGATATCTTATTCGGTAAGTATCAAATTTCTTTGATCTAAAAGCACAACAACTTATTGGGTAGTTCTAAATAATGATTCTTATTAGCAACATTTCAGGGTATTGCGTGAAGCTGTTAAAGTAGGTATATTTTATAAGCGTTTAAATTAAAAATATCGATAACATTTCTATAATCTCGTTTCAAAATATTTCGTAGTAAATTCACAAAAATGGAACATTTTATGTATAAGATTTAAAAATTGATTATAAGATTTCTCTTTTCCAAATTTAACATATCCATTAAAGTGACTCACTCAAAACTTACTTGTATAGCAAAGTGACACCCATTAGCAAACTTTTTTTTATTTTAAGTTTGCTTAATACTTCGCTGAATGCAGTACGATAAAAGTTATGATTTATTGTAGTTATTAATAATTATAGTTGGGTTTTATGGTTGAAATAAATTTAATATATTAATTTGAAAATTAGGTACCTTCATTATTTTAATTTTGATATTACATAATTACATATATTATATTATGTTTCAGATTTTCTCAATAAATTGCAATTAGTGAAAATTTAAATATTAATTCTATTAATTCTTAATACCTATTGATAATTTTAATGCAATTTATATCACGTTTCAGATGTACTGTGCACACGAATAAACATTATAAGGTCTAGTGACGAAATTGTTAGGGTGTGAGATGTGGTCGTGTGCTTATTACGTTAAATAAATTCGTCTATATAGTTAAGTTTAATGACACTATTATGTTTATATGAGTGCGTTATATACCAGCATTTTGTTACTAAGAAATTGAGTTTATACACATAACATGATAAGTTGTGAGAATCTCCCATTAGTGATTATTTTAATATGGACCTCTACAGCTTTCTCTGCAGTTTAGACGTTGAGTTTAGTGTTTTTGGCAAGTGTGTAGTAGAAGATATTAAATATAGTTTAAAAATATATTACTATGGAGGTATCGAGTAAAACCCTGGTTGTGCTATTAATTGCGAGTCCGTTAACAGTTTTGATTTTTATATTATCCTTACTGAAATGAATATTTTATATAGATATACTTGGGTAATAGGGTAGATAAGTTAGAAATAATAAGAGAGGGTATATTGTTTTGTTAAAACCATACATTTTATGTGCATTGATAATACTTATAAAAAGATTAATTTAAAATAAATAAAGGTATGGGTTGATGAACGGTAGGTAAAACGTAAAGTATACAAGTCATGATCATGACTTGTATACTTTACGTTAATTAAATTATTGTTTTATGTTGGCACATACTTCTAAAAAAGAAGCTGCGATTTCTATCATCCTTAGAGTAAAAGTCGATCGTAAAAACAACGTTAATATAAAAAATACCTGCTAGTTTTCTTAAGTATGTATAATACGCATGTTTATACCTTTGGATTGTGTAAGCTCCAATTTCACGAGGCAAATTAAATGAGGACTGCGCGTTTCTATCATTGGTACAATATTATATACTGTATCATTTTTTAAAAACCTTAAGAGATTGACTCGTTTTATTTACTCATCAAAATCCTTAGATTTCCATGAAAACCTATCAAAAAATTATTGTAAATAATTATAATGATATCATAAATAATAATCTCAAAATAGATGACAACCTCTAAGAAGTTCTAAGTCCAAACATCATTGAAAAAAAATTATTCAAATTTTTAAAATTAATAAAATTGCTTAACTTAATCTACTACAAATTTTAGTTTTGGTTTACAACTCTTTATAATCTGTTATCCAAACAAAAGATAGGTATTTGATTTTTCGCGGATAAAAAAAATAAATGTATGATCCACCTTATTGCGACATATACGCGTGTTAAAAAACGAAGCTGCAAACACTAAAAACCCTTCCCGAGCCTTAACAAATGTATTGATATAATAACTCTTATTGAAAACGGTTTAGTAGTTTTTGAGTCTATAGAGGACAACGAAAGAAACATTTATTTTTAGAAAATATATAGATAATTGCGTTTGCAGTCAGTTCGAAACTTTAAAATATATAATATTATGACTATAATAACCGTGTTCCGTTTTATGCACAAAACATGTCCATCGTGCCAAACAATTTAAAATAAGTGTAATTTTAATATTAATTGAAAATCAACAACCACGTGTATAATATATTGGCGAACATATAATAATATCATATGATAATACCAATGTACGAGTACCGTGACGTAGAATAATAATATATATTGTTATCGCAAGCGTTTTACCGCACGCTATATAGAATTGAACAATAGCTATAGGAGTGTAGTCGATAATTTAAATTTTCAGTGTAGAGACGCGATTACAGGTACACCTTTGAAATATAATACAATATCATTCTGTGTTGTGTATGACAATAATTAATTCGTGAATGGTCACTGTCTATCTATATAACGCAAAACACACGAAATAACCATGCACACTGCACACAGCGCACGTCATAATATTATTATAGATTGTTAGGTACCTATGCTTAAAATATAAAATAATAATATAATACTATGACAAATCTACGCAAATCCTGTTATTTTAATATAATTATACGTCAGGTATTTTGTACTATAATCTCTCTGTTTACGTCAATATTAAGTAGATCACATATTATATAGTATCTAATATATACCTAATTGTTACATATTAGCACGATTAAAGATACTATCTTATTAGGTATAAACCTATATATTTGTAAATTGCTTGTGAAAATAAAACAGTAAAATTATATTTTATGATGAAATGTTAAATATAACAATATTTATTTTCAATTAAAACATAATACATCAGTCAACTAAAAAAATAAATAAATAAAAATATTTAAATGTTGTAGGTAATATTTAATTTAAATTATATAAAAATATAGTTTTACAATTTTTTGACAAAGATATCATGAGCTCGTAACAAAGGACGAAGTTATGATTTTTTCGGGACAATAATGAGGCAATAAGATGATGATAATAATTTATTATAATATGTATACGAGTATAGTCATATTTAGATACACCCTACTCATTATTATACGTTTATACCATCTGAGATATTTTAAAATAAATTAATCGTTAATGGATTTTAAATTCTGTGACGACAGCATTATATATATTATACATGTATAACCAAAATACAAAACAAACGTGAGTTTTCGTCAGTATCAAGTGTCAACCGCAATACATATTGTTATAAGGAGCCGCAGGTGCTCTATTTTCAAATATTCTCGTATCTATTCCATCATATTATTAAAAATAAATAAAAACAGCTGTCAAACTTCCAAACAGTATTATAATAAGTGATAATAATATTAAAGGCAGTACCTATATCTTCTATGTATATAATTGATTGTTCATAGTATGGTGAGATAAATTTGAGTAGCTTATACCCAACTAACTGTCCAAGAAAATGTTTGTACTTAAAAAATAAAAATCATTCAATAAAATTATAATTTAAAAAATATTTGATTATAGAGTTATTACACTTGACGTAATATAACAATCAAATATAAATAAATATCAGCTTTTCGACTGTGTAGCCAATGACAAATTATTTTCGTAATTTAATGACAAAAAGCATAATATACGTGTTATAATATGTGTTAGGGCAGTGGCGTATACAAGGGGGCAGTTTGGTGGATATGACACCCCCCTTGAGCCGTAACATATATTATATTACAATATACATTATTATTATTATATATATACATATATATAATAAATTCGGAACATTGGTAAATCGTAAATACAATATGAAATATAAAATAATATGTATACATATTAATTAGTTAAAATAAAAGTTTTAGTTTGTACGTATTATAATATATAATATTTAATGTTTATAATTAACACCCCCCTTCAAAAAATCCAAGCTACGCCACTGTGTTAGGGTCACACAAAATTTGGGAAAAAACTAGAATAGAATAAAAATGAATTTAGATTGATAAATGACAGATCTTATATTTTACAAAAATTTGAATAATATGAAACTTTTTTTGGGGAGAGGGGGTGATATTAATTCAAGTGATTACAATATGATATTATTGTTATTATTTTTTTTTAATAATAATAATAATAATATTTATTGATACCAAATTATAAATTAAATTTACAAACATGTCATATAAAGCATAAATTAATTGATCTTTGGTTCTCTTTTCAAAATCAAAGCTTGTGCAGAAAAGTGAGAGTTTGTGACACAAAGTCGTAAATAATTAAGAAAATGAAGAATATAACGAAAAATAAAATGAATAAGAACAATATAAAATATAAAGATAATAAAACGATTAGTAGTATTAAAACATATTATAAGCTCATGCTCAAGCACAGATTAAGTTGACCCATTCGGTGATTTAGCGATTAGTTATTGAAAAAGAACTAGCTAGCTCTTAAAATATCTTAGGATATTTAGTAGCATTTTATTCTATGTATAATAATAATGATAAAATTGAAAGTTACACTTTTAAATATTATAATAGAGAAAAAGAAAATAATTATTATGATATGCCTACCATTAAAAGTATTTCTTTAAATTTAAAAGCATTTATCAAGGCATAGACCATGTTAGTTTTAGCTAAAGTATATAATATGGTAGTTCTAAGTGACCTTATCTTATTACCAATGAAAAAAAAATATGTTTGACCCCGTTCGCTCGCAATAATCAACATATGTATAACTTTTTAAACAATATTTTATAAAAAATGATAAATGTTTTACTGTCACTTATATTTATACAGTTTTTTTTTTATAAAGACAGTAAGTTGAATTCAAGGTTAGTTCCTAAACTTACCCATAGATACCTACATTCATCCTGGATTATTCAAAAAAAATGAGGGCATATGTGGTAGCCTAAGCCTTGAAGTTAATCAGCTTGTAGCAGCTGCTAGCATAAGTATACATACTTAGAACTTGGCAAAATTATACTTGAGTCCCGATATACCATGTAATTATAAAAACAATTTTATATATTGGACTTTTAGTTAATCTAAAAACCCAAAAATAAAAATGTATCACTTAAAATGTTCATAGTTTTTTTTTTTACCTGAAATATCTTCCGCTTAAATTAATTAATCTTATCAGTATGCCTAATAATATTAATAATAATTTATTTCATAAACTAATTAAATTTAATGATTAAATCGCTATACTTCATTAAAATTTGCAAATAATTAAATATTTTTTTCTTATGTCGCAAAGTTAATATAGCCAATACTCTGTTGAAATCAAAAATTTGTCTGCAAATTTATATATATTATAATTCTGTATAAATAATCAACAATATATAACATAATGTATAGTAGATACATATCAAATAAATAATATTTTGTTAATTAAGATTTAAAAGATTGATGAATACCACCTGTCCATAAGGCTATACATATAATTCCTTTGCTCAGTTTCGTTACCCTTGCTGTTTTAATTTATGCATATTATATAAGGGTGTAAAAATATTTTGTAAAATGTCAGAAAAAAAATTTAATGTTCAATGAAATATAATATAATTATTTTGATTTTGTTTAATATTTTACATTATTACAATATGTACCTGTTATATTTTAATCATTATTGTATGTCTTTAACTAACTAAATTTACCTAAATCAAAAAATATCATTGGGCTTTTTTGAATTGATTGAATTAGATATATATATATATTAATATTATACAATAAATTTATGCGATTTTCTAAATTAATCAACAAGATATTTTACGTAGGTATAAGTATATTTCACAATGACACAATGCGCTTAAATCGATATTTTAGACGTCACAATCACGGGACTTGATTAAAATAGTTTTAAAATGTTCCTACCTATTGTAAAAATAAAGTTGTGAAACTTGATTTATTTTAGTAAGTGTCTAAAGATATCAAAATTAATGATATCCTTTTAAATGGGTGGTATTACTTAATCTGATTACAGTTTGTTGCGTCTTTGTTTACATTCATAAGTTTCAAACCATAGTAATAAATAAACTGTATAAGACAAAAGATACTAAAAGTAGATTCGCTTTTTTTTTAGTTGAAAGTTTAAACTATATGAAACTCAAAAATTATTAAAGTATAAGTTGTATGATTATTATTTATTAAGAAAATAGAAAACCGTAAAATGATTTACAAAAAGTTGAAAAAAGTCTCAACAAGTATTAAAAAAGTCGGATGAAAAGTCAAAGTATAATTTTATTTTAAAAACTCCTCAAATTAAATATCGTATGCATATATATTATTATATTTATTAGTATTTTATACCTATTGGCTATTAGAATTTAATATATTATTTATCAATAAATTCTTACCATATCATGATACCAATTATTTCGGGAACTACTTATCTGATCGGTACACGGTGTATTTTTAAATAAAATATGAGTATATCGTAGAGAAGGTTTTGGGATTGTTTCCGGTTCTATAAATTAATTAACACCGAGCTATTCATTTTTTAAATAATTAGCAAAGACGTACATAAAGGTATAAAAGAAATGACGTTTTTTCTTTGAACGACTTCCACGTTGAACGTTACCTAACATAAGAATTTTGACAGTACTTTCGTTTCATAGTAACAATTAAGACAGGATTTGGCAAAACTCACATTATAAAGAGAGGCTCACATTGTGAATTTTTTAGACTTATTATTTTTTGTTTGTATAACGGTATAATTAGTTACAAAAAATTACCATTGGTAAAAATATATTAAAATAGTTACCTGTTGGATGCATTTTAGACTTGTACCTATATTTTGTATGAAGTAAAAACTATCCATTTAATATTGCACTCAACGTGTATTTGTACATCTATTATCACATTTTGTTTTATTCAATTTAAATTTACAGTTTGACTGTTTAAATATTTGAATACGTTATTTTGGGTTCAGATTGGTTAATGAATAATGATCTTTATCTTAATAATAAACTGGCCATCACTGACAGACAAATGTCTGATTTGCTTCTACTACTTTATTTATATTTATATATATAAATAATACTCGTTTTAATGTTGATTTTCATTATTTGAAAATAAATTATAAAATATTCATTTTTAAAAGTTTTGAATATCATTATGCTAAGTATCAAACAAATGAATCAAACAAAGTTTAAATCATATTATAAAAGGTGTCATTTTTAACTGGCAACCAGTTGCGTATTTACGGGGGGGGATATGGGGGATAGATCCCCCCTAGGTCTTTTTTTTACTAGTAAGTTTAATAATTTTGGTTAGTGGGTAAATGCACCCCCTCCCCGCCATCGAGGAAATTATGTTTTCCAACGTATATCCCCCCCCCTTGGACAAAGTCCTAAATATACCACGCTGGCAACCAAGTGCACTGCAGACTGCAGGGACCGCTACTAGGATAATAATATGAAATCTAAAAACCAAAAACCTGCGTACATATTTTGTGATAAATTATATGTTTGTAGTTTTGTGATTATTGATATAACCTTATAACGGAGTAATTAATTTAGTTGACCTGCAAGTACAAACATATATTTAGTAGTTATAAACGATCTTTAGCGCAAGTTCTAAGTGTGGTGCAAAACAGTTACAATATTCTCTTTCATTCCAAGATTTTAAACCTAATTTCTGTTCTCGTCACATTTATCTTTCTTGCAATAAAAAAAATGAATAGATGGCATTCGGATCGCTGTCATTATTGTATAATAATACTACGTGCTTCTACAACAGCTGGCTCCTACTAAGTTCTGTGATCGGTTTGCCTGTATTGAAAATGTTTCTCTATCGGCTACCGCTCAGTTGGAAAATAAAGCTCATTGAATTGCACTAGCTTGCACTTTCGTGTGTTAAACGGACAGAGTTTACGATTTCTATCGTGGTTTTTTTTGAACAATAGCAAAACAAATTACATTTAGTGGATTCACGGTCGTTTGATACGATATAATAACAATTTTTATTGGACGACCGCTGTGATTTCCGGTTCCGATCGATGCGACAGCGAAAAGGTAAATACCGTTTGTTTACGAGCAACCAAAAGGTCGTTTACTGCAGCCAGTATAATAGAATGGGGAAAGGACCGTCGCCGGTCGTATATTATACAGTAATAATATGTTAGCAAAATCACCCGTTAGATATATAATATCGGAAAGACCTGATTAGACGCAATTTTCATCCAGAGCATTATAAAAGCCTAATTTTATAATTATTATTCATTTATATATATATATATATCGTAGCCTTATATACAATAACCTTATAATATAATATAGGTATATATAAATTAAAATGTGAACAAATATTAAATATATTATAATAAAAATCAAAATAAAATAGTAAATTTGTACTTAGATATTTACAAGTGTTACATAATATTGTTTTTACAAGAAATATATTTTTTTATCATTTAAACAATTTAAACATGTACGTTATACCGTAAATAATAAATACTGCAATTATATATAATATAAGGTGCTATGATAGTATATGATATAATATATTATTACGAAATATATTGTATAACGAATTTGACAGATATTTATTCTACCTACGGTTAAACTGCCGTTTTAATTTACTGGTATACGTTTAAAATCATACTGCACGTGCATTATAATAATACCTATGTTGTATACATAGTGATTGATCGACGGTTAAAGCTTGAAGCTGATACCCCACACTATAATATGCATGAATACAAAAAGCCAACTTTACCTGCGCCATATGAAAGGGTTTTAAAAGGAGCTTCCGATCGTATAAAAACCAAACCATATTTCAAAATGCTATTGTTGAAATGTATTAAACAATTATCGAATTAAAAAATAATAGCATTTTGCTGCTATAATAGAGCACCGTGGTGGTTATGTGTAATTATACGGTCCTATACCTATTATAATATAATATATACCCGTACATTGTATGGTTATTTTATTTTTTGATCTAATGTGTTATACATTCGAAAATAACTTAGATATTTTATTTTAACTATCAGCACGTATCTCATATGGTAGCATCACCCTTCTGCTCCTTTGTCAATGAAATGTATTAATATTTCGATGATATAAATATATTTGTTTAAAATTAATTATCATGTTCAAAAAATAATTTATATAGCCACTGGGTAAGTATTATTTTAATATTGTAATCGAAATAGTGATGAAAAAGTGGCTTGTAACATAATTTATCGGCACAAAGTAATTTGCCTAATATTTTATATAGGTACATAAAACATATATAATAAAATGTAATTGTATTAATTATATAATTTTTTTATAAATAAGTTATATACTGAAAACAAAATCACCCGTATGGCACTCGTACGAAATAGTAAAATATAATAATTAGTGTTAAAAGAGTAGTCTCAAACTCAAATTATCAACGGACCATATATATTTACGTTAAAAGTTAGCGAACAAAACAATTTATTTGTTTTTTACTCATTTTAATATTGAATCTAAAATAAATAAAATCAAAATGTTTGATAAAATAAATATTCATTGCGGGTCACATCAAAAGGGCTCGCGGGCCGCGTGTCTAACACCACTGTGTTAAACATTATTCATACAGATATAGAAAATATTAAATAATATGTGTTTTCAACAGTTTTGATTTCAATATTATTACAATAATAATACAGTATACACTACCTAGGTAATTAAATTTGAAATTCGCTTAAATTTATCATTAACAATCTGAATGCGAAAATGTCAGTTAATAACGAAAAACAATAATAATTAGTGAATAATATACCTAATTAATATAACTGAATTTTGTAAATTTGTGGATCTACACAGCCAATTTTATTTTTTTTTAACTTTTATTTTATAACTTGATTTTTGCCGATTATAGCAGTTTATAAATATTACATTTATAAAATGCAAAACTATAATAATTACAGATCTTCATTAGATAAATACAATTTTATATTTGAATTAGATTCTGAGTGGAGCGATGAATGTATTGATTTTACAATGTTGTGTGTTTTTTTTTTGTGTCTGTGTACACGAAAACGCGTCGAAGTAATGCTCGAATTTCAAACTTTGAGGGTGGTTTCCGATTCGTAATTGAATATAGTTGGTGCATTGGGGAGGTCATTTTTTGAATTTCCCAATAGTTTTTAAAAGCGCCGGGAAAAACCAAAAGAAAATTACGGAAAAACGGGAATTTTTACGCAATACCAGTTTTCGACCAAAACGATTTTTTTATATGGTTGTAATTCAAAAACTAATCACTGTAAAAACTTGAAATTTTCACCAAATGTTTATGTCAGTGTTATCTGTATACAGTTAAATTTTCGAAAAATTTTGACTTTTTTGAGTTATTTATGAACCACTGAAATTTTCGATTTTTTTGAGAAATTTTTTTTGAAATGTCGATAAAAATGAATGACCAAAAAGTTTTGAAAATTTAATACAAGGTTTCTTATGAGTTGTTCTTATTGTAGCTAAAAAAAAACTAAAAATCGTTAGTCACAATTTTTTTTATAAGCGTTTATAGTTCAAATTTATACGAAATCTGTCGAAAATGAGAAAATTTGCAAGTAATTTTGAAGTTTAAAAATCATTAGTTACAAGATAGATAGATAGTTTACAATCTTTATATTTGGACTAAAAGAAAAAATATACTATCCCATACAAATTCTAACCTCAGACTTCAAATAATATTATTATGTTTTCATCGACAAGCGAAAAATTATTTACAATTAATCCCTTTCACATTAAGTATACTCAACCCCTTACCAAACTCTGTAGGCAATTATCCACGTGTCGGTTTATTATGCCCTAACAATACTGACAATACCGTACATACTCGGTCCGATTTATCATTAGGAAGGTTCACTCCCGCGGGTATATCTATCAATATATATATATACAACGCCGTCGTACATATGTATACAGTAACCGTTTTACCGTAAAAACGCTTAATAAAAACTGTCAGGCGAGAGGAACCTAACACTTTTGTGAACGTTTCGAAGTTATGTATTAACGATTGTAAATTTGTTGTTGTTATACAGTATTGCAGGAGCAGACAACACCGATTCATCATAACACGGCGTTATAGGAACAATGAGAAACGATCCGGAATAATGCAATATATTATACTGGGCTATTATTTTTAATAAAAAGTAAAAACCCTCATAATCTGACAAAAATATTGAAGAATTTGAAAATATTCTCCTTTACATAATTTGAAGTTACTACAAACCAATGTTTTTGAAAATATTACACAATTCGCTATTTCTTATCGTTAATTATTTTTTATGTATTTTACATTTTTGAATGACAAAATACGAAAAAAAATTCATATTCCAAGACGGAATATTTTTTTCTGAATATTTCGATAAGCGAAAAATTAAGTTTTCGTTTCCGGTCAATAACATACGAGTAGTAAGATGAGACTATTCATATAGTATCTATGCGAAAATCCGGAAACCTTTCGTATACATACATATACATATTATTTATTATATGTTTACTATTTTACGATTGAATAGTGAATATTAAGTCACTGCAGTTTGTATCCATATTCGTTTAGGACGTTTTGGTTCACGCATGTGTGACTTTGTGAGTGAGCGTGCTGTGGGATTTCTACGTCTTTCGATATATTTTATGTGTAGTATTATCACGTGAAATATAGTATATATTTATACAGTTAGACGTAAAAGTTTCATTACATCCTCGGACGTGATCGAGAGACGATCTACGAGATTTTAGATTGTACAAACGCCGCCGAGTTGGTAGTCGGCACGAGCGAAAAAAATAAATTATATTTCTTCGTAATTGATTTTTATTGTTAAAAATATAAATTAAACAGAAAACTAATAATTTGTTTTCCATAGTATTATAATATTTATAATAAAAATCAATGTTGAGGTTCAAATCTTATCAGCTGCAGAGTGGGCAGTTTTTGGAATTACATTATTATGGTTGCTGTAACGATAATTTATACATGAATAAATAACTACCTAGCTTATTCTTTGAATAGTACTTTATCAATTTATTATAGCAATTGATTGGTATTCAGTATTTACTTACATATTGTATGACTATACAGAAAAATATATAAGTAGGTAATATATAAATTTATAACATTAAAACAAGTTATGGCATAATAAAAGAACAAATTCTATCACGAATCCTCTACTATAATATACCCATAATAGGTATATATAGAGTAATTTTCCAAGAATACTCATCTTGCCATTTTTATTTAATAATTAATTTAATGGAATTTCCAAGTAAATCACAGGATCATAATAATTTAAATTATTAAAGGTTTTTAAAACATTTTATATCTTGTGATGAAATTTGTGATACACACTTTTTAAAATTAAAAAGAAATAGTTTTTTTTTTATATATATAAATATTGAACTAAAAAATTCTAATAGTTTCTGAGCTTTATTAAGATTAATATAAACATTATAAGCTAACGATAAAAGTCTTTAAAAAACAGTTTTATACAAAAATTAAATATATATGTGTTACATAATATTGAATAATTTAGTAGTTATTATTCTTAGAAATGTTTATAAATTAATAAAAATCCTTAAAATGTTTAAAACATTATAACCCTTCAAATTGTCAAAATGTATTACCATGGACCTATATTATTATACTATCCTTAGTACAGAAAATGTGGTTATTTAAAAAATGTTTATCCAAACTTAGATTTAGATATATAAATTTTCAAAAAAATTATACTACAATTAAAAAAAAAAAAGGAGTTTCTCATTAAAAAAAAGTTTATATGTTAGGTAACTTAAGTTCTTTAAAATATGAATTTTAAATAGGTATACCTAAAAGTTATAAAAATCTAAACTTGAATGTGAGTGAGCGTGCTCGGGAAATCATGATGTACATTAACTATGAAGGGTTAGAAATAAATGAAGAATAGCGAGCGTTTACAAGTAACCCGACTTTAATACATTTCGAAATACTGGAGCAAAAGAATAAAATGAGATTTATGTAATTATTTCATAAATTTTAATGATGTCATTTTTATTGGAAAGTGGCGAAAGTAAATTTATTATGAGGTGCCTATATATTATGGCAACTGAAATCATATACCATGCTTAGTTATGTATTTTATAAATAGAAATCAAAACGCAACAAGTTTTAATAGAATTATTTAGTCTAAATATTAAATGAATATAAAATGTTAATATACATAAATTATATTAAATTGATCAAATTAAATTGTTTTAATACCAATTGGATTGATACTTGATAATAGAAATAGATTTAAATATTTTAACATGTTTACTTTACACTCTACGTACAACTCATTTCTATTTACTTAAAGTGTAATTCAGTATTGAATATTTGTTATTTGTTGGTAAATAGTATGGAACATCTGATATTGGATGGATCAATGTAATTAAGATTTTTAAGAAAGATTTCACTTCACAAAACATCTTCACCATAATAAATTATAATACCTACCTACTACAATATTATGTTCAACTTTAAATTTTGTTATACTAAAATATAACAGTAAAAAGTTAGTAAATCTTATTAGTTTTGATATTTGTCATTAAAATATACAATGTAAATAATGTAATTTACAAGACAGAATATTTTCGAGATAATAATAAGTCAAACTTCTCGTTTGACAAGCAAATAATACCAATATAAATTCTGCAATAATATGTAAAATGATGATACAAATCTACTTTGGAAATGTCATTCAACTATAGTTTCTATATTGTATAGAAGTGGCGATTTGTTTCCTCAGAATTTCAGATCATTGCAAAATCAGTTCATTTGTCAAGAAAGTGATGAGATAAGATTACATGTTTTGAATATTTCGTAAATGTACTAACATCGTTATAAAGGAACTTGTTGTAAATGTCTTAGAACACAATTTCTGTTTCTTATTACATTAACGTGTAACCATAATAACCTATATTAGAATAGAATCAGTTGAATATCAGAGCTTTGAACATGACATTTGTTATCATATTTTATGGTAGTATCTGAACAGTAGAGAATAATTAATTTTACAATGACGAAAATAGTAGTTACTACATTAAACACAGATATTTTGAAGTGCAACAAAAAAATCTATTTTCAATCAAATCAAACAAAAATAAATAATTAGATATAAAAGCAAATATATTTATAAGTAATTGTTTAATGTTATAATTCATGTAATAATATAATTACGATATTTTTTTTTGAAGTCGTGTCTCTGACCTAGAGGCTAGGGTACTCACTCACTTACAGCGAGTTACATGGGCTGCTAGTAGTATATAAATAAAAAATCATAGATATAAAATAAAAAAAAATTGTTTCAAATCCTAGTTTTATTACGGCTTTCGTGAAAGATTTTGTTCGTCTTGGTAGCAGAATGGTATTGTTAAATCATTAAAATAAATAATTTTTAATTTAATTTTAAAATCGATTCATCGATCGCCATGGAAACATTATTATTGTTATTGTAACTAATATAGCGAATTACGTTTTAAATTGTAATACAGCTGTTATTTCCAACTTTATACTTAATGACATTTTTATTCATAATAAATAACGTACAAGTATTAATTTTCACTTTTTTTTTTACTTTTAAATTATTTATTCGAATAGTGCAATTGAATTTAAACGATATTAAATAATTGAAATATGAAAATCAGTACAAGAGTACAATTTGTGTTGTTCCGCAAATTTCAGGTTTTAAAAATACCATTAATTGCAACGAAAACACAGCTGTCATGTGAATTACACAGAACAAGCCCATTAGCACATAACATATTTTATATTAAAATAATAATAATATGGCACTGCCATTGTTAAAGGCGAAAATCATATAATTTTATTGCTGTGCGGTTTGAATTCAATTTGGAACTACTGTGGCCTACGAATAAAGCGCTGCAGTATTATTTTATGTTGGTTAACGTCAATTGCAATTGGACGGTATAAAATGACGATTGGACTGTATTGAACGTTTCTACGAGGATTGTCAATAAGGTCGATATTGGTTGAAACCAAAATGAGGTGTGTATTGTCGTGGTACAGCGGTTTAAATGTTAATAGAACGCAAAAAAAAAATACATTTAAAGTGGTGAAGGGATATATTATAAATAATGTGATTCACTAAACAAGATCACAAGTTCATAACCTTATTTTCTTTTAATTTTACGTTTAGTTCATAATATGATTTTTTAAATTTTTTAATATGGGGTTATAGACCTTATTTTCAAATTCTTGAGATTTTTATACTACACAATTAAGAAGTGTCCTTTGGTGATACAAATTTTTGTTTTTAAAATGATAATTCCCCTTTTTTCATAACCTGTTTAGTTAAGTGGTTATATATATATTTTAATTGTGATGTACCTAATTTAAAATCTATAAAAAATAATTTTACTACATTATAAAATAGTTAATTAATATGGTATCTAGTATGTATTATACTTAAAATACCATTTTTATAAATAATAAATATTGTTAGATTAATATTAACAATCAAAATGTTCAAGTCCCCATAGTCATTATATTATTTTATAAATTAGTTATCAGTTGTATTATCCTAATACGCCACAATGTTAAATAACTTAAAAACTACTATTTCGAATTTCGGGTTGTTAACATTTTCAGAAAAATTATTCTCTAAATAATTTATAGAAGAACAGAGTGGTTAACAATCATTTGTCCATATGAATAACAAATGCTTCACGCGACACTCCTTAAGTAGTACAAGATAAACATCGAAAGCATTTGCATTTTTTTTTAATTTTCCAAAAATCAGATTTTGAATAATTACTAGTATGGTACCCATTTAAGAAAAAAAGAGGGGTCAGCATACTTAATGAATATCCCTGTGTTATGTTTGTATAATACTTGCATTTATACTTGCATTTATTTTGATCACGATTTGTAAAACTTAAAAAAAAAAAATGACAGAAAATAAATATGCGTAGGTAAAACATGTTACGCCGTGCAATTTTTACTGGCAATTGTATGAGAAGGACAATATAGTGGACAGTGGTGGATGTATTATAATAATATATTATATAACTACCATGTAAAATGTGTTATCCTGCTGCTTCGGTTTTATATATACACGAATATAGTACACTAATGACGGTCAGTTTGCGACAGCTGTTAAAACTACGCTCGACGTTACATACGTATTATTATTATTTTTTTTTTTTATTATTGTTAGCCGTCATTTTTGAAAATCAATTTGAATTCACGATCCGGTAAAAAAAAAATAATGATTTACAGGTTTGATTAGTGCAGAAATAGTCACTGAAAAGCCAAAGAGAACGACTACGATTGAATTTTTCTGATTGAGGAAAAATAATTCAGTCTCTATTATAGAATCGGCTGCAAAAATGGCTGCAATTATTATCCTTTTCGTTCCTGCCGTTAAAACTTTAGCACTATACGTTATACTTAGACCCTTTCCGGTGTTCGCTCAACGATGCTTTAGGTGAAGTATATATTTAACGAGAATCCTAATTTAGAAGATTAGATTTTTTTCAACATTTCTAGATGAACACATTTATATAATGTATTTAAGTAATCCTAATGTATTACACCTACGTACTTTGCAAAACTTTAAATATTATAAACAAATGAAATACAAAAGTCACAAGCTGCAATTTAACGGCTTAATAATTGTAGTTAATACTTTGATTATTAGGATCTAGAGGACGTAATACATTAAGATGTTAAGGGATTTTTATAGGAAATATTAATGATATTTTAGGATAAATTTAAATATAAAAAATGTTAATACTTTTAAATACAAATTTAAAGTAATGGATTCCATAATATCAAAAAATCAACTTAGACTATGCTATATAATTTTTATTTTTGAAATATTATACTTACATAATATGAGTTACTCAAACTTGCAACTCATAAATATAACGAATTTAAAAACGAATTGTCAGTGTATCGTATTAGTAATATTGAAAAAATATAATCTATATAGCATCTTTCGCTTTTCGTGGTGAGTATTTGGTTTTTTTTTTTAATCAGGACTACAAATCTATTGTGATCTTTGCCTGCGTAATAAATACAAAATAGAGTTACCTTAAATGTATGAAAAAATAATTTTAATAACATATAGTTAAAAAAAACATATATGATGCTGGAATATATTATATTGAACGTGTGTCATACAATTGTTTCTGATGGTACTGTCCTGTAGATCGATTCTAACTACCTATATTATTATAGATCCCGATGTCAATGTTTCAAATAATAATAAAAGCTACGTATACCAATGTAATATTGTATGGTGAAAGAAAAGTTAGTATTATAATAGATTATTTTTCTCCTCTTAAGTTTTCCATCATGGAATCTTGACGTCATTCAGCATATTATCACAGTGAGCTAAAATAAAATAAAATGGAAAACAATTCGGTAAAATACTTTACACAAGTCGGCGATACGTGCAATCGACTCTGGAAATATAATTACACGCTTTCTTGAAGTTTTAAATCTATATACATCTTTATATCATAAATATTTTCGAAATTGTTCAACAGAAATTCCCGTCTAAATTAGCACACTTGTATTTTCAAGTTACATGAAAAGTTTATTAATGTTATTAAGGTTTTCGATAATATTTACTTCGAATGGGATTTTTGGAAAATCGTGACGACCAATGAATAACAAAAATAATATATTTTAATTTATATCTTTTCTTATTTTAATTGAAACTGGCCAAACATAACATTAACGTAATTATATATTTTATTGATATCTCAAAGCTGTTACCAATGAGTTGTTTTCTCTTGCATATGTATATCATGCATATGTATTTCTGTTAATTCATCTACTCTGCTTATTTTTATACTATTTGTATAGATTGTAAGAATTCTTTTAAATACATATTATAATAAATAATAAATATATTTATGTATCTTGAAGTCGATATTTAGTATACTTAGTCTAATTATTCGTATTCATCAAGTTTTTTCACCATCGATTAATGAAAAATGAAAATGAAAAAATACAAAACTAGCGTATGAACTTTTTAAAAACTAATTATTTGTAATAATTTTGAGTACCTACTTGACTAATATTTTATTTTTTCTATTATCGGTATAATGTATAAAGTGTATATATATAAAAATGGTCATGGAGGGGGGCCCATCCCCAATATTCCACCCCGTGTTTACGCCCATGTAATAGTCCTTATTCTGAAGATTCGTAAATTATCTAATTCAAACGTTTCGTCAAGTATAATAAATGATAATTCATGTCCAGGTAATGGTTTCGAATTTTCGAAACCTCGAGATTTG
>VUJU01003478.1:12923-25501 GCA_009835225.1 Aphis craccivora | reverse complement strand
TCATTGGATTCAAATTTAACCGTCCTACAATATATAGTGATCCACACGGCACCTAATGTACAGCAGAGCGGTACCCACTTGCCCGCTTTTTTTTTTTTTTTTTTATAATAAATTTCTATTAAATAATATGTTTTGATAAAAACGTCGTGTTTAGCTGTGAAAAATAATAACTTACACTTTTTACTTAGGTAAAATATTTATAATGATTCATTTTGAATTTTTGAAGCATACAGAAGTACCAACTTTAATGCTATAATTTAATGCATAACGGGCGTAGGTATATAAAATATGCAACGTCGTGCATTTATTAGCAAACGGTTTTTAGTTTGAAATGACAACAAATTTGGCTTAAGTGTGTAATAAATTAATATGTTTATTATAGCAGGAGTCAATTTGTGTATTTAATATTATCTCGGTTTCGGATACCTACAAAGTTCATTATGATACGAACAACGTGCGCGATATGCCATCCAGTCCGAGTGCTCTGTTGGCGCAGTATAACACGTGTCACGATGTTTTCCCGAAGTACGGCCTTCGCCTACTTTAACACACTCGTATTTTTATCGTTGAAGTACGTTCCTGACCGTTCGCGTTTCGTTTTATTCGTCACACTATGTTTGTTTGTTAGTGGCTTCTATATTGTGTCGTTCACCACACGTCGTATTGTGTTTCCGTCGCGTGTGTTGCGACGGTTTTGTGTTTGGATCCAACGCCACAATCTATGGATATTCGGGTTTTTAATCATTTATCGTGAGTGGAGACATCACATATAATATTGATTTTTTCACACATAGTGTTTCTTTGTTTATTGTACGTACAATCGATCAACGTATCGTAGTTATCGTACCTACTAATTTTAAACGCGGTCTTCTTGTCCATATTGCGATGTGATAACTAGGGAAATTATATCTGGTAACGGTTGGTGTTATCGATTGGTCTAGTATTAGCAGTATGTAGTATTTAATCTGCATAGTATAATTCAATAAAACGTATAGGTAAGTGATAGGTAGGAATAGTAGGTAAGAAAATAGCTCTCGTTTTATAGAGTTTTTCTTTAAGATTAATACACTTTTTTCACGTCGTATACTTGTTTTATTTTATTTAATGTCCCTGTTTTATTCTCACTCATGTCTGGTCCTATTATAGTACCAAAATACGGCATAATTTTGTAGTTTTCTTGAATTATGTTACCGTCAAGTAAATACCTACATCGTGTTAGTTTATCACATTACATTTTACGTTCGGGTTTCTTTCTTACTAAGTATTCAATAAATTCAAAACTTTTTTCTGGTACTCGTACTACAATTATAATCTGAGTCCACAACCATCTTCCGTTTATTTATCTTTTAACTGAGTGGTTACTTTCTCAAATTAAACCAAATCTACTGTTGTAAAATGGACAAAAAAAAAAAAAAAAAAACATTTGGGTGTGGTTTCCTCTTAGACTATTTTTAAGACACTCAAATATTGTTAACCCTATCTCTTATAAACTTGATTATTAACAAAAAATATGTTATTTTTGAACCATCGAGATACTTTCTGACAATGTAAAAAATTATTTACATGGACGAGTAAACGTAATGGTCTGGGTTGTTTTCATGGTTTATACCATTCTCAATAATATAGAGTGTGATTCCGTCGCATACTATGTAGAAAGCTATAATTATGAATCAGTTCAGAATTATAAATTGTATTACATTATTGACTATACAATGTATAAAGACGTCTTGCTAAAAACTCCAAATAGCGTGAATTAAGCGTTTATGAATGAGTATTCAACTCTATGATATATTTATTAGGTGATCAGTTATCAGCAGTGATGGTAAATATCTTATTCAGCACCATTCAGTGATTGAACATACTGCCATATTATGATCATATACTTACCTATAAATAGGTAGTTCTAGATATTTCGGTTTCTTCGTCAATTTGATTATTACTGAACTAACGTTATACAAAGATATTAAAATGTTTGAATAAAACTGTAATGTTCTATTTGGCTTCATAAGACTGACATCGTATACAAATGTACTAACCTGTATAGCTCGTAAGACTGATATAATTTTACATCATACATAGGTAATATTACATATCGGTGGACGGTGATTATTGTCTGAAAAAATGGAAAAGTAATTATTTGGCATTCTCAAAAGGCCATCGAAAATCATATTATTTTTTATTAGGATGTATATCATAATCAAACATAGTTGCTAAAAAAATAATAAGCGAATATTTCACATCGTTAAAATGCGTGTTATTATTTATTCGAATAAATTACTTTTTATATGTAAGTGGTTATAATATTAAAATGCACACACCTATGGATGGTGTTTTCAAAGTATTAAGTTCGATTAGTAATGATGATATTCTTGTATCAATTCATATTTTACTGTGTCCATGTTTGTGTTATGTTTCGTCCATCAATGTATATTTTCTATGCGTTCTCACGTTTTATCCGGTAAATCCACTAAGGGATAAAAACAGCCACGTATTCCCACGAATGCGATATATCAATCGGCATGTTTTCCACGCCGTGTTAAAATAATACCAAAATATGCAATAGGATCACACTAACACTTATAAATTATAAGTATTAAAATATTGTATTATGAATAGCAATTATGAAATCAATAACATAAATATATATATATATATTAAAAAAAAGATTCAACATTTTAAATTTGCTTTACCGATTTTTTTTTTGGTACCCATTGTATAAATTGTTGACAATCCAATAGTATCAATGTCAAGCAAAAATTTTCTATAAATATTTAGTTCGAGATAACGAAAAGTGCCAGTTTCAAATTTAAAACCTCTGTTTCAATGTTAAATTATGTAAATGTATACACTAACGGTATTTCGAATTTTTGTAAACTTTCCAATATAGAAGTTTTTTAATGTGACTTATCTATAGATACATTCAAAAAATTGAAGCAATAAAAGTTTTTAAATCAAAAGTGAAATCTAACAGGCATTTAATATTATTTCATTAATCACCATAAGATCTATGACTAAATCTTTTCTCACTTAATGTTTGATAATAGTAATAGCGATTAAATTTAACTATTAATAAAAAAAACAATAATACCTATTTAGAGCTATATATTATAAAGTGCATTATTCAACAAAGTAATTTTAGTTTATGAATAATGAAAGCATAATAAAGAATATTTGTACATAGATAGATACTTGTATATTATTAATTGTTACAATGATATTTTAAATGAATCTATAAAAGTTAATTTAAACTTACCCGGTGATTTTAAAAAAACTAAGTGTAAAATAAAAATGAATAATTCAATCTTTCATTATGCTTAATGATTTCTTTAATGAAGAAGATAAAAAATATTCCATATTTTTTAAAATTAAATTCAAGTTCTTGCTTTTCATATAATATTGTTCTTTGTACTTATTCGTTTTATAATCACGGTTTATTTTAAATAAATTAGTTATGTAAATAGTAACTGTATTTTGGAAAATATTTACAATGAACATACATTAAATATTGTATATTGTAAAGCGTAAAATTAAAATGGTTAACTATCAACAATTATTAACATTGTTTATAATTAATTATATATATATATATATATTAATCTGTACAATTTTATTTTGTTTGTTTTAGAAAAATAAGGATTTTATTAGTTTATGACGCTTAAATACAATTCGATTTTTAATCCCTGGATTATTTTGGTGAATTATTTATTTAATTATCTTCAGATAATTTTTATTGTTCACACATTGTTTTACGTTTAACTAATACATAATATATATAATATTATAACACATTGTTTATCCTCGTTGTAATTATATAATATATATTTACTATTCTACCATTTGTTATTATGTTTAGAAAAACTAATTTTTGAATTCGATAACTAATAGTAAATTAACGAAGACGTTTATACGTCACACGTCACTTGTACAGTTGTATGACATGCAGTAATACAGTATATAGGTAGTTAGCGGTTACAGTGTTTTATGCGCCAATTTATTTACTTTTTGTTTTCTTTATAATACTAAAAAAATATAATTAATATATACAAAATATTTAATACCTATTTACATTCTAATTAATAAATAGCCTTATTATATCTATTTTGAAGAACATTCTATATCCAATAATATTTTAATCCAATCATTATGATATTAAGTTATAATAAGTTTACTTTAAAAAATGGAATGCAACTCTACATTCATATTTAAACTGTTATTATAGTAAATGATGTTGATCCTTAAAAACGTATTTTGTATTTATTTTTTATATCTTATTGCTATTTGGTATTTTTAAAACAAAATTCAATATCTCAAAGTATGCTGTAATCTGATAATATAGGTTCAGGTTGTTACTGTAATAATTTTATTATATATTTGTTATTTATCAGTAATTTCTTAAACATAGAATTAGTGAGGTATTCATTATTTATTATAAATAAACTCCATATTTTTCTGGTTGTAGGCACTACGCTAATAAACATGTTTAATAGTTTAAGCGAATTAAGTACAAGTACTACGATTTACATTTCAAATATGGGCCAACCATTCATTATTGAAATTATTATGTGTGATGATTATTAAAATGTGAATGTCATCTTATTTTTAAATAGTAATATGATTGAAGTTTGTTATGTCAAAAAGTATATACCTACATTAGAAAAATATGTTTAGTTTTAGACAGATGATTTATTTTTGATGCATTCATACATAAGTCGTAAGTTCAATATTTAGTATTGATGATCGTCTTAAACTTGTTAGTTGTTACGGTGTATTTATTCCAGGCGATGCAAATCAAATTTCAACTTTTATTGGTATTCGGAGCACCAAAAACTTTATGAGTAGAATAAAATATATATAACCTTATTCTAAATATACTTGCAGATTTATTGTAAACCAGTGAAAAAAGTAAGTTCAATTGTCACAGACTACCGACGATTTCCCGGGGGTATTTAGTTGAACATTTTTATTTTTTACTTGACAAGTCAGATAAGGTCGATATAGTTTTTTTTCCAAACCACCGATTTTCTTTATATTGTGACTTGTTGATTTATTCTGGGCCGTTATTTATGCACATTCTGATTTTTCTTAAAAAATTCACTAACATTCGTTAAAATATATCCTTCAAAAGTAAAATTGTTCTAAAAATAATAAATTTAACTTCCCTTTATTACAATTACTTATATACCTACACAACCACATTTTCATTATAAATAACATTTATTTATATTTTTATTGTAACTCACTTGGAAAATAATAAAATAAATTTTGTTCTTGTTGTATAAAATTATTTTTTATGTTTAAAACAATAATATAGAAATGGCTCAACACTCAACATACAGTTTATACCTACTTTTTTCACTTATTCACACACCTAGGTAATAAATAACTTATATTATATAAATACATATTATCATATTATATTATGTATACATAGTTTTGATATACATATAATATGTATATTTATAAACAATATGTTGATTTTGACTGTGAAACAATCTTATAGAAAAATAAACATGAATGAATACATTTTACAAATCTAAGAATCAATTACTTATATCCTATTGTCAATAAAATAACAGAATTATTACATAATTTAATTTATAGATATATTGAATAATTGTATACATTTTAAGTGTATTTAAAATTAAAAATCTGTAATTAGATACTAGCTTTCATAAAAATCTAAAATAATTACGGTTATCAATCTCAATGGATTTTTAAATTATTTAGGATTCTTTTGAATCCATAATTAAAATTGATGTTACACAGTTTGAAGTTATAACGATGCTTAAAATTTTAATAGATCCCGATTATTCAATATTATTTTCTTTAACTTATCAGTGTTACTTTGATAGTATTCATAGTTATAACTGCATTTATTGGAGATATCTATAATACCTATAGTATCGATTGAACAATTTTTACACGTGTACATGTACATAACTAAATATTGTTTATAATAGCGTACCTTTAATATAACAATACATTTGGTAAGTTGCCGTTCTTATTAAGTTTCAAAACACGGAGTAGTAAAAATTATTTCTTTATTAAGTACCTAGTGGTATAACTCATAAAATTCGACAATCATAAATCATTATTCTACAAACATTAATTTTAGTTGGTAGTTTTAATTGCTATAGTATCTACTTATTCTAAAAGATTTTGCTTTTATACAAATTATAAAGCTGTTTCGTTCATCGGTGATAAAATAATATTATATAACTAATTAAGTATGTGTTATCTGCGATATTAATGCAATTATATCGACCTTTGAAATCCAATATAATTGAATCTTAATTTTAATATTAAAGTTAAACAATACAATAAAATTCTAATTTCCCCATATCTTTAACTCCTACCTAAATATTTATCTGTATAATATATATATATATATTTATATTTTGTATCCACCTATGTCTATATTATGTACCTACTATAATATGTTTCCACGTATAACATAAATTGTATTTATTATTATTAAATCTTACTATACCGTATTGTATATTTTATCCAATAGCCAATTATAATTCAACTCATCGAATTTTCATTTAATTCATCAATAAAACCATGTTATAAACATTTACATAATAGAAAATTAATAAAGCAAAAAAAGAGCCTGAACCACTACAATCGATTAACGTAAAACAACAGTATTTCTGTTTGCACATTAATTTCACTGTCAATGACATAATATTTCCATTAATTAGGCTATACATTCTTAATTTTGATGATTTTATAATACGCAGTAATTATTCTATATTACATTACAATATTGTTTCTACAAAGCTAGAATAGGCAAATAAACATTTTATTTTAATTTATTAAATTTATAAGTAAAAACAAAAAGGAAATAGATTTTGTTTCTACAAAGTATTATTTGCACCTATTATTGTGACATTAAAATAAATTTATTAAAACTATGTTTGTTGTACAAACATCGAAGATAAAAGAATAACACAGTAATTTTAAAATATTTGTAAGAAATATATTATTATGATGTATGTTATTACTATGATTTCTAAATTGTCTTTTCTCTTACATAATTATTATTTTTAATTTATCATATTAAAAAAATTCATTTGTTAACTAACGTCATAACTTTCTCAAATTTCAAATAATATTAGTTGTTTACAAAATAAATGCGCTTTTCTTAATTTAACAGATGTTTAGCAAATATTATTGATTTGGCTATTTATTTTATTCTTAAGAGAACTTTAATTGTTTACATTTTTATGAATGGCGTACTATATGACAATTAAGCCATACTATATTCTCCGAGGTTTCTTATTTTTCAATAATATATAATAATATACATTATCTCAATAAATCCAATACGTACAAAATGACATATTATGTTGTATCTTAAGTATTTTCAAACTTTAATATTGTATACTATTCCTAAATAACCATTAAAAAAAATATATTTTATTTAGAACATTTCCATAATTGTTTTATTTATGTTAGGAGAGATACAAGATATATGTAGGTACAATGTATCTCAATAAATATGGTTAGATTACTTAGATTAGGACATGATGTGTTTGTTGATAGAATTCCCAGGTAGTCATTCATCTAGGAAATATCAATGAAAATTACATACAGTAGTATATCCCTGTTCTATAAGTTTATTTACTTAAATTCCAAATGGTTAATAAACATACTTCCATTTTTATTAAAAAAAAATATTATTAATGGCATACCTAGCTAAATTACTAACGTAAATTGTATGAATATTTATACGATTTTCATTTATGAGTGTATATTTTGAAAATGTTTAAAGAATTTAACTCGTCTAAATGTAGCATTTAATACAAATATAGCTTACTATCAATGTATATACATATGTACATACTACATACTATTTATGTATAGGCATATCTGTAGCATTCATGCTATTTATAGACATTCTTCAGTTTAAACGAATAAATAACATCAACTTTGGAGATAAAAACGTACATTTATTAGTGATGTTCTTGTATAATATACATGTATATATGACTCTGGATCAAGTCAAAATATCATAAATACTTCTGTATCAAATCGTCCAACTACGGTGTCTCTGATCAACCACGAGCGTTATGATTTCCACCATGCTTGAAATAAAGCTTTTGAAAAAATCAATTTAAACTACCTTCACTCGAGTGGAAACCACTTTTGGCGCACACTGGTCGATTCATCCCTTTGAATGGCCATTGTAATATGAGGAAAGTGAAACACGAAAACCGGATAGAACCGACCGTAGAAAAATATGATTTACGGTTTCTAGTTTTTTTTTTCCATTCCCCTCCCGCATTCAGTGACACGTTTTCACAAACGATATTTTCTGCCCCCAAACTGCCGTTTTTACATCGGCAAGGGTTCACACAATGTGGTTTCTAGGTGATTTCAATTTGTCTGTCAGACGCGATATCGGGATGAAAATACACCTACAAACAGTTTGGACAACTAACACGTGTCGTTGCGGTAAGTCAAAGGCTGAGAGAAACCGTAGAAATTCCTTTATCTGCGCAGGACATGCAGTTTCATAAATGTGTGTTAAAAATTTACTCGATTTTTCGTTACAATATGCAGCAAAAACTATTGTCCAGCTGACGTCTAGTATAATATAATTTGTACATTATTTGTAACGTGTGAAACGTTTGAAATAATATTATATACTATTATGGCATTACGTTTTTGCGTAGGTGAATCCGTTTAGCAATCATATTGGTATTGAAAGGTCTATGAAATCCTACATTTTTTCAAATGCAAAATTAATTGTAATATATTTTCATACATTTCAGTCAATCTAACAATTTTATATTCTGAGTGTAAGCAATGAATGTGTATGTTTTACAATGCAGTGGCATTTTTTATTTTGCATTTAAAGCTACTTTTTAAAGAAGAAAAAAAAATACTTCAATTCGAGATCGGTTTCTAGTAGAAGATAAAATTCAACTACACTTTTTAGGTGTGGGGGATGAGAAAAAGTAAAAATGTAAAGTAACTCCAAATTAAAAAACTAATTTTGAAATAACCAAGAAAATGTATAAATCAATTTTAGATTCTGATCAATATAATATTATATAATATTATATATAAGTATATAATTTATGTACATTTTACACTGAATTTTTTTCTTTAAGAATAGTTCTAATAGTAGTAAAAATATTTAATATTTTTAAAAATAATCGGATGAAAGTAAAACAATTAAAAAAAACTCTATATTTTAAAACAAAACCATAAATTGACAAAATAATTTATCTTAAAGTATAACTTAAAAATAAATTTTCATAAAACGTTATATTCATATTTCTATACAAGGTGTAAGTACCTAAATTTCTAAATATTTCGACTTTTTGGTACCTTGAGTTATTTAAATTTTTTTTTAATATCATGATACATGATCTCTTAGAAATATAATACTACAATAGTTGTTCTTAACGTAACCGAAAAATATAAAAAACATAATACATAAACATTATTTTTTTTTTTTTTTATGAATATTTTGAGTTCAAATTTGAATTAAATTATTTATTTAAACGAAAATTAACGATTTTAGTTATTATGTTGTAATTTAAATATATTATTTTTTTCGGGTACCTACCTCCATGAAAATTTTAACTTATATTATACTTTATAAGTAATATTTTTATCTAAAATTAATTTAACGAACCGTATTGTAATAATTACGTATAAAATAAATTATTTAACAATCAACATAAATGTTTTATTAAAATTATTACTTATATTAATATAGACTGTCTAGTCATTTTCGTTCAAATTTGTATTTAGTATTCAGTGATTATTTACTATTGTATTAAATAATATCATATACATAACAGTGCCTTACTCAATGGAAAAACAAAATCAACAGATACTATATAGAAAAGCGGTCAGTTATTATTTTTTTTTTTTTTAAATTATCAAATTATATATAACATTCTAATAATTGCAATATGAATTTTTAAACTATGCATCGAACTTAATTGAATTTAATTATTTTTAAGTATTCATTTAAATAGTTTATATTATGTGTTAACTGGTAAGATTAGTTAATATGGGTACATATTTAAAGAAAATTAATTTTAAATTTAAGTGCTGTAATAATAATAATATATTGTTCTCCTATAATGTCCTTATAATATTACTAAGCATACCTTGGTGTTCAGGTGTTTTTAAAAATATTTAACGAGTGGGATAAAATATTAATGTCCAAAAAGTAGTTCTTTGGAGAAAAGCTCTCTATCCATAATATTTTTAGCATACATTTAAAGTATAATTTCTTTAAAACTATTTAAGCTATATACGAGTATGTATATAAAAACATCGAGTAATTATTTTTTTTTTTTTGAAAAATTGACCAGTAATTTTTGTCATTATAACCTACTTTTAAATAATCGTGTGGTGTCCGCAATAGTTAAAAACCTAATATTAATTAAATGTTACTTACAAAGTAAATATTTCATAATTTATCGATTCCTGTTTGATTCCACATCAACTAATAATAGTTGAATTTCCATCTACTATTTCCTTTTTTGAATTTCGGTATTTATAGATGAATTAACTATACTTTAATGAATAATTTATTAGTTTCTAATTTTAAACTTCTTAAGAATAGATAATAATATAATTATGTTTAAATATTTCTGTTATTCATACAGCATACTTATACAAATCTATAAAAACAAATTTCTTCATTTTAAATTAAACGATCTCTTTATCATTATATAATAGGTCTATGTTATTGTTTTATAAACAAGATCAATAATAATTCTTCTAATTCAAAAAAAAAAAAATGATTACTACTGAATTTACTGTATTTGAGTAGTGTTTTGATATTTCAAATAAAAGTGCTCATATAAAAAAAAAAGTAATTATATTATAATTTACGACAATTTAATAATAGAAAAGAATCTTTAAGCATATTACACTTTGTTTATTTTTTTCTAAAATATATATATGTATATATATTTTTTTTTTTTGTGATAAAAAAATTTGCGGGTGAAAATAAAATATTTATTTATTAAATTATGTAGTGATAGGCAAATTTAAAACAATATAGAAGTAAAACATTTTGAAACATAATTTTAAATCCCCAAATTAGATATAAAAATATCAGATTAGGTACCTAGTTATTATTATTTTTTTTTTTTGAGTGTAAGAAATACTTTTTTATTTGTACACTGTATTCCAGATATGTTCTAATCTTGTGCCAGTACTATATACCTATATAGTATTATAAAGTATTGATTGTTGGTTATTGTATATGATATACCTAGTCGAATCATGAACAGAACAAATACGTGAATAGATTTTTGTCGCTTTCAATACGGTGGTGAATTGTGCAATCGACTTCCCACTGTAAAGTTTCTTCAGCAGACGATTCGGGTTTCTTTATCTTTCTCAATTTCCAGGTTTGTTTCGCGTACCTATAGTATTGTCATCGCTCACGGGTTACTATGTACGTGGCGTTCTATTGGGATGAAAAGTTTGAAGTCTGTTGTATAGTAACTTAATACAAATAAATAGTGTGTATAGTGGTTTCGTGTTTGTTAAAAATGAATATTTTTCGGAACCTCCTCAATGGTTTAATATTATGAATAATTGATGAAAACTAAAATAATCGCTCGGTTGTAAAATGTAAAGTCGTTGTATATAATATTTCATCTTTAATCCAAAATGCGTACAATTGAACCGAATTATGTTTTTAAGGCTCGGACTTTATTGCAACTTTTTCTGAGAAATGTAATTTATTGCAGTCATTGTTATAATAATATAAGTTCGTTTCATCAAATGTACATTGAAAATAAAAATCATTTTAGCATAATTATTTGTATGCATTTTTTTTTTGTTTTATTACAGTATAATGTACTCAATGTACATGTATGTTTGCATATTCTTAAGAAGTCAGGTAAATTTATATTGGATAATAAACAAAATGCTAATGTTTAATAGCGATAATTGATTGGTCTCATGCTATATATGATATGAATTACGGCGTATTTTTCTAATAAACATAGTATAATATTAAACAGTGACTTTTTGTACTTTTTTAAAATTTTGACTTTTTTTGAGTTATTTATAGACCACTAAAATTTTCGATTTTTTTGAGAAATTTTTTATAAAGTGTCGATAAAACATTTTTGGATGACCAAAAAGTTTTGAAAATTTAATACAAGGTTCCTTATGAGTTGTTTCTATTGTAGCTAAAAAAATTAAAAATCGTTAGTCACAATTTTTTTTTATAAGCGTTTATAGTTCAAATTTATACGAAATCTGTCGAAAACGTGAAAATTTGCAAGTAATTTTGAAGTTGAAAAATCGTAAAATTGTTTGTGTTTATAACTAAGGATTAAAATTACAACACTAAGTTTTCCATAAGTTTTCCTTCAAGTATCTATAGAGAAAACTCGAAGCATCATTATAGGAAAAATTTTAAGTGCGTTTGAATTTTAATAATACGATTTATCCTAAAACGGTTTTAAATATTTATTATTATTCAAAAAGTATAAGTCGTAGATACTTGAAAATTTTACCAGTTATTTAGATTGGCGTTTTCTTTACGTTATTTAATTTTCAAAATATTTTGAATTTTTTTG
>VUJU01003477.1:0-25504 GCA_009835225.1 Aphis craccivora | reverse complement strand
TCGTTTTTCGTATACAATGATAATTATCATTGGATTCAAATTTAACCGTCCTACAATATATTGTGATCCACACGGCACCTAATGTACAGCAGAGCGGTACCCACTTGCCCGCTTTTTTTCTTTTACTATTATATTATTTGGTATTGCTTTTTATACTATAAAAGTATAGATTTAAGATTATGTACAAAAATGTATTGATATCTATTTACAAAATTTACATATTATTCGATATTCTGAAAATATTATAATAATGACAATAAATTTCCTTTTTTTTTCTACTTTTTATTGTTTCATTTGTGTAATAACTTTAAATATAGAATAACACTCTATAGAATTAATTAATTTAAATAAGCATAGGCAACAAAAAAATGTAATCTTGAAAAAGTTCCAGTTAAAACATTTTTTACTACCTACCAACATAATAATTTACTTCATATATTTCAGTTTTATTTAATTATCTAATGTACATATTTTATTTCTCTAATCTAATTTATTACACTTTTTCTTTCATATACAATAATATATAAAAATAAATAATTGTTCGATTACATCGTAATTATACTGACTTATGGTCTGTATACAAATATAATATAATAGTATCTATATAATAATATTTTTAAATAGAGTGTACTATGATATTTTGTGGTAAAAAAATATTTTTATACCTTTTGATTTTCAAATAAAAATTAGCTAAATTGAAAATTCCTTTAGTTCTTAGACTAATATTTTATTAATTTTTTAAATATAATTTAAAGAATCGTCATGACTCATGAATATTATATTTTAGACGACGTGAATGCCAGCAAAAGAACATTATTTTGTATGTGGCACAAGTCACGTAGGTATACCCTTCACTTTCGCATCAAGTGCAGATTATAATTTATAAGGACAAATCATTTAAAAATAAGTCCTCTCGTTTAATTTAGAGTATTAAACAAATATTCGGACAAGTAATTGGATGTAATATGTGGATATTCGATTAATAAAATACAACAAGTTTAATCTGCATAAGTACCTATTGATATTAAAACATTTTTAAACTGATAGTGTGGTGGGATGGTAATTTTATTTTTGTTGCTTTTTTTTCATTTCATTACACCAATAAAACTTACAATAGACGTAAATTGAAATAAAATGGTCTGCGAAATTAGTTGTTGTATAGCCTATGTATAAATGCTGATAGTTTAAATAAGGCATAATAATCTCTGTAGGTAGGTACCTATTGAAGTCGTCCAAAACATAAATATTTTTAACAGTAGCTATAATATAATAGTAGTTCGCATTATTGAATTAGTGAAACGGCTGTCTATTATATTGGACTATAATTCATAGTTTCCGACAATTTATTCCCGTGTTGTCTGAGTGATGCAATATATTATTATTATTATTTATTGAGTTGTAGGTAGTGCAAAAACTAATTTAACTAATCAATTATACAACTTAATCGATCTTAATTGTTATATAACTCTTAAATATATATAAACTTTTCTAAAAAGTAGAAATACATTATAACTAGTGACTACCTATACAGTATACAGTAATAGGATATATATGATAATTTATAAGCAATATCTCTAAAAATATTTTTAATTTAAATTTAAATTTTTTTAATTTCTAATTTTTTTTTCTATATTTTCTTTTAATGTTTGGCTTACGCAATATTTTTCTTTGTAAAAATTGTATTGTCTATGTAATATGTATATAAAATATTGGTTTTGTAGCACAAAATTCGTTTCATTATGATCAAAGAACTTAAAAATACTACTTTAATATTAGATGTTTTTAAAACTTTTTAATATTTAGACTCTACATTTTAGAGAACATTTTTGGAATTTTAAGTTATTTTTTATATTTTAATATACATTATTTGTAAATTTTATAAGAATTAATTAATTCTAGGTTACTTTATATGTTCGAGCTTTAAAAATGCGAAACTCGTAAAAAAAATTTAACATTAACTATCACATAAAAGGAAAATCATTATAATTAGGTAGGTAGGTGATATTTATTTTCCTATGTAATATTTGTATTTTTCAATTATTAGGAGAGTGGGTACCTACGTATATATGCGTATAGGTATACGTATGTTTAGACAATGACATATTCTGTTTTTACCTATGTTCTATAGACACTATCGGTACCTAGCGGATAAACTACTATCCGACGAGTAAAGAGTAGGTACCATGAACTAGGATAGTTATCTATCTTAGTTCATGGTAGATACCTAATAGTATTTACATAGTTTTAGGGATGACCAATTGGATCAATTGTGACAACACCAGTCGCCAAGTTATGTAAATTTAAATAGGACATAGAGATTTTCGGGCGTACCTATATCGATTGCGCAGAAATGGCCTTTTTACCTGTGAAAAATCTATTGATTCCGCTGACTATCGACTCCGCTGAACTTTTTTATTTGTTGATTCCACCGATTAATATTTGTAAATTATTTATTTTAATAAAAACAAATTATGAAAGGCTTAAACTAATTTAATAATAATTTTAATTATTATTTACTATTATTTATTTTATTTCTACTAAATAATTTTTGCTTTTTTTGCGTTTTAAAATAAATTGTAGAACATTATATTTGTATTTACCTCCCTACTATTATTTATTTTATTTTTGCTTTTTTGGCGTAAACTTAATAGATTGTAAAACATTATTTTACTATTTTTATACATTTTACATACAAAAGTGTTTGAATTATTTTTGAAATGTTTATATTTAATCTTAAAACAAATTAATAAGTTATGGTTAGGTTTTGATTAATTAACTATTCCGAACTATTGATTAAGAAATATACAGTCAGCAGAATCAACATAAACAAATTTCCGGCAAAACTGATAGCCGGTGGAATCAATAAATAAAAGAGTTCGGCGGAATCGATAGCCGGCGGAATTGATATTAAAACCGCGGAATCGGTAAAACCCCGAAATTTTCGTTAAACTATACATTTACCTAAAATAATTTTTTATGACATTATTGTGTATTATTATAGTGTATTACATCATATTTTGTCAAAGCCATTTTTTCATTTTTGTTTGCTCTAGACATAATTTGATTCATTTGAATTCACTATTACCTACAAAATAACACTATAATAATATAATATTATAATATATCAATATAATAATTACACAAACATAATTTTTATACTATATCATTACGTAGGTTATATTTATATATTTTTAAAAAGTAATTCAATTTTGAAAAAACCAGCTGTCACTAATCAAACACGCTTCTTCTTCTTCTTCCGTGACTTCGGCCTTCAAGACCATGTCGTCATGACACGCAACTTTAATAATTTTGTGTCCGAGTAAAAAATAATATATATTTATTATTTATACATTGGTTTTAATATTTTAGTACTTTACAAATGATAGTTTTAATTTTTATGGATAAGAAATATAATATAGGTAATGAAAATCTAAATAATACTAATAATAATTATTTTTTATGTTTATTTTATACAATAGTCTTAAAATCACTTTTTTTTTTACTAGCGTCATTAAAGACATATTTCACTACCATAATTTATATACTTAGACATTACATCATATTTAAATATCTATGAACACAATTAAAAGTTTTTATAAATGCACAATGAAAAAGTATCTATTCATAAAATTAGTCTAAATATGTCAAAATGCTCTAAAGTATATAATTTCATCGTAATGAACGAAAATGGCATTTAATTATTGCTCATCAACAATAACCATTATTCAATAAAGTTAAATATCGTAGGTATCTAGTACCTACCTACTACAACTATTTGATTTAAATGATCTTGGTGTAACTTTTAAATCCAATCTTATTTTTTTCCCTAGAATATAACAAGAATAAAAGCTTTGGACGTTTTTTGAAAACGTTTCACAATGTCACAATAATCAACAATCCTTAATTTTTCTTTGGTCTATTCTATGGGTACTAGAAATTGACGTGTGGAATCTATAATTTATTAACCAAACAGAGAAACTTAAAAAAATTAGGTACAAAAAGATTCATACGTTTTATAATTGGATTTAAAAATAAAATATATTAAATCCACCAAAAATTATAAAGTAAATTGTTTAACAGTCTCTTATATCTACTCTAAAGTTAAATTCTCTCTCAATTTAACATAAAATATCCGATATGACGTCCTTCTTACAAAATCATTAAATGATTTCATATTTTGATCTTGTTTGCTTGGACAAATTTATTTTTAAGTACCATAAGTACTTCAATACCTATTGGTCTACGTGACCTAAAGGGAAGCACCATTAATTTATTAAATCGTTATTTTTTTATGAATATTATGATTATTAGTAATTATAGTATTAACATTATTTTTATAAAATGTATACTCTAATAATGGTAAATAATTTTTTGCATATTCTATACTTGAACCCAACCAGACGTCGTAAATTTAAATAAAATAAAAAAGATGGTCAAGCGAATAATGCTCTGCTGTACAGTAGGTATAGAGTGAAGCTCGGACTAGAGTGGGTGACTATAATAGATGTGTTAAATTTAAAAGCAATTGTATGTATCATTGTATACGAAAAACGATTCTCAACGGAGATTATTTGTCAGCCTAGGATATAATGTATAAAATATATTATATTTTATATTGGGTGGTGAAAAGGGTGGTTTATTTTATACTTTAATGACCTGAATACCCCAAAATTAAACTATGTACAAAATATATGCAAATTTAAACAACTGGTAAATGTTTAAAGTTTCTACGACTAGTAATTTTTAATTATACCCAACAAAAAGTCTAAAATTATTTGATACTAAATCGTTATTTATTTTACGAGTGAAAAACAAAAAAAAATTGTGCTCATGTATCTTTATAGTGTTTGAATCACTATTAAGTTAACTCATGAGGAACTTTATATTCAATTTTCAAATATTTTGACTCGGCTAAAAATTTTTTATCGATATTTACAAAAAAAAAAACTAAATAAAAACGAATATTTTAAATGCTTATAAATAGCCTTAATATAAAGGAAATATTTTGAAAATTAAATTATGCGATAATTTAAAGAACTGGTGAAATTTTCAAGTATCTACGACGCGCGACGTATTATACTTTTTAATAATAAAAAATATTGAAGATCATTTGAAGATAAATCATTATCGTTACGCGATTTCATAAAAATTTAAACGCTCATAACATTTTTCTTAATGAGGTTTTGAATTTTTTCTATAGATACTTGAAGGAAAACTTAGTGTTGAATTTTTTAACCTTGGATATAAATACAAAACTTGTATGACATTTCAACTACAAAATTACTTGCAAAGTTTTGTGATTTTGATATATTTCATAGAAATTTGAACTATATAAAAAAAATTGTCACCAAAGATTTTTGAATTTTTTTTAACTACAATAAAAATAACTTATAAGAAACCTTATGTTACATTTTCAAGTTTTTTGGTCATCCAAAAAATCAAAAATGCAGTTGTCTATAAATAGCTAAAAAAAAAAAACCAGAATATTTTGAAAATTTACACCAATAATATTGAAATATTCAATTTGCCACCGGAAACCACCTCTGATGTTTTAAATTAAAGCATTATTTTAACAAGTAATGGTGTACAAACAACAACAAAAAAAGCACATCAATACAAAATCACATCGTTCAAAATCTAAAATTATTCACAATATTCACTATTTTTATTTTAAACATAATTCAATAATTGTTTAAAGTTTTAAATACCATTCTCGTGTCTTAACTAAGACTCGTAAATTATATGATATAAAACAGGCAAAAAATGCATGAAAAATTATTAAATAAAAATATGCATGAAAAAATTTAAATTAGCAAAAAAAATCTTTTTAAATTTAATAAATATAAAAAAAAACTGTGAAATGTCAATTGTGTACAACTACAACAAATTTACTAACAAATAAACAATATATTTATTATAAGTCAATAACTTATTTACCTATCTACAATAACATAATATTTTGATGTTTTAGAATGATTTACATTAAATGCATACTGCATCATTATCGTCAAATTTATATTCAACTAGGACAACAAATACCAAAATAAAATAATATTGACTTTTAAATTCAATATACTTAATATACAATGAAAATCAATGAAATATACACTTTTCCCCTAAAACTAATAAAGTATGTAAAATATGCATTTTTAATTTTTAAACTTCCCATCGTATTTTTTGGATTTCTAGCTTGGTCTGCTTTAAATCAAGAGTATATAGAATCATATTATGCAACTCCTATGACTTCTGAGCCCTATACTCATAACAATAAATGGCTTACAATCAATTTATGATTTACAAATCATATACCAATAAGCTATTTAAAAATGAAAAAAATACGTATAAACTCATAATAAAAAAACACCTTATTTTATTTAATTGAATAGGAAAAATATGTATTTGATATGCCATAAGAAATATTATTATATAATCTACCAGTTAAATAAAATTATATTAATGATAAAAATTTTACCAAAATAAATTTCTTTAAAACATATAACACAAAAAGATACAACAATATATATCTATGAAATAATGATTGATACCACAAATGTCAGTCTATAAGTTATGATTGGCAATTTTCAATATAATGTTCATGAAATTAATTTATAAATTCTTCATCAATTATGACATTTTTTTTAACTGTAATAACCGAGTGTCTTAGCTTGGGCCAATAATTGAAAGTTGGAGTGGCTTTGAAATATTCAGCAATTGTTGGATACTTGCGACCACCAAATGTGTCAATAAGAGTAATATGTTCAATATTTATTTTTGCAAATTGCCAATGGTGGCCTAAAACAATAAAATAATATGTTAAATAATTAGATTAATAAAATTATTTTTATCAATTAAAAACATACTGTTATGTCTTAAAAAAACAATTTACCTGGTACAAGATTGTGCCATTTACGCATAACAGGATGTCTAGTCCATAAAGCGGTTTTGGCTACATTCCATTCAGGATCATCTTTATCCAACTATAATGAATTTAAACAATATAATTTAAAAAATATATTTAACACATTACAATATTATGTATATTATAATATACTTGAATGATTTTCTAAGGTACCTTTACAAACTTTCCAGTCAATGTAAGCTGTGCACATCGTGGATCTTCAGGATCATAAGATTTTTTTTTACAATAATCAGACTGTGCTAAACTTAACACGAGAGAACAATTTTTTGTTTTCTAAAAAAAATATATATAAAGATTTCAATAAGTTATAACACTAATAACCATACCATCACAAACATATTTTATTTTTATTGTGACATGAACCATAATAAAATCAACAAGCTAATCTTATCATTATTTATTATATATTATACTTATATAACAATAATATTTACCACAACATCTTGGAATGATAAGTCCATTGGTGAAGCCATAATGTAAGGAACACCAGAACTATTATTGATTGTCCCGTCACTAACTGAATACACCCTACCCATTGGCATACCATCCATAAATGACTGATTTCCCAAGTAAGACAATGTTGCCCAATCTAAATAAGGACACATTTAAATATACAGAATATTAATTAACGTTTTAGGAAATCTAAGCAATATAGAAGGCTATCTAAATTCTAATTAATTAGCTACACTACCAATGGATAACATATTTTTATAAAATAAAAAAATAAGTTTGGTAAAATAAATGTAGGTACCTGAGTGTTATAAAATAAATATATTTTATATTATTTATTTAAGAATAGTTAAATATAATTGTATGACACTTATTTGAATATTAAACATTGAAATGAAATTATGTTAAAAGCATTTGCGTGAACTTTACATAATTAATTTTTCTTGGATATTATAAATTTATAAATAATTCAATAATAGCAAAAACCAACACTTTTTAAAATAAATATTATAAGATATAATAACTTTATATAAATACTAAGTGTAAATTTAATACATAGGTATTTTTAAAACCAATTACTTAATTAAAGTACCAAGTACATAACTTTAAGTATTACCTGAATGATGAACAATATATCTAGACATTAACGCAATGTCTCTGACTGGCGGAGGATCCTGTGTAAAATGGAAGAATGATATGCATTCTGCATTATCATAGAATTGAGAAATGAATATTACTAGAAAAATAAACTGAGCGAAAACCATTTTCAACACATCAGGATCAAAACATTCAATAATGTAGAATAACAAAATGTTCGTCGAATCACAAAGTATTTATAGGATTTACTGTCGTCGATTTTGTAGTGCTATTGTGACGTAAAAAAGACTATAGTCACAAAAGAAGAGATCGAGAAACAAAGACAAAAGAAGGGCATACAGGTTCAATCACATTATGCGCACTGTTTAATGCATTAATGTTAAATCATTACTTTACCGCGCAGGCTACAATAGTACAATAGTACTGCTATAGACTATATTTATAAAATAATATAATCGTTATGTACTTATGTACCTATATAGGTAGGTATTAATTAATTACTAAACAACTAAACTGACGATGTTGACATGTTGTTGACTAGTTGACTGTGTTGTTTGTTATTCTTAGGTGTAGTTGTTATCACTTATCGTGATCAATAACGAGTGATAAGCGATCATCTGGCACTTCTTACATAACCATTGAATAAAAAGTAAATTAAAAAAAAACAGGGAGTGTGGTAATTGGTAATTCTTCCCTAGTGATAATAGCTAGATAAAAAATACTGAGCCCGACCAACATAAAATCCCAAATTCCCCACAAATTATACACATGTTAACAGTGGCGGATTTAGGGGGGTGCTTGGAAGCTGAAGCACCCACCGTTCCGCGTATTTTTATTAAAAATTACTAATAATTCCCCGAGTGGCAAATTTTTAGTACGGGCTACCAGAACGCGCGCCCCACACCGTGGAGTATCAAACACCGAGCGGCGACCACGCATAAATTGTACATAATAAGTACCTTATTTAGGACTATATTATTATTAACAAAATAGCACCCACCATAAAAAAATCCTAGATCCGCCACTGCATGTTAATATCATAATTTAATTAATGTAATATTTTTTGAAAATTATATTTGTTTTCAAAATTCAAATATTAATGTACGATTCCAAAACCCCTTTAAAGGAATCAATATTTTGGAAAAATAAAAAGCTGATCCTTCTATGAGTCACTGAGATTAATTTGTCGTCGGTGGAAAATTTCCGTTTCAACGTTGGTTGATGGACAAAACGTCAATAAAAATAGGAACATTTTGAAATTTTAAAAATCTCGAGTACCTACCCATGAATAGTTTAACAGGAAAGGGTTAGATTTTAAGATTTAAATTTTAGTGATTAATTTGTTTCTCGTAACGAGTTACATAAAATGTGTAAATTAAGTACCTACCTATACTTAAAAACACGAGATTTAAGATTTTTCACACTTCGAAGACGACTAAATGGTTTTAAAAACTAAAAATCTTAAGTATCTACATCGTTAGATCCAAAACCATTTCTACTGCTGTACATCATAAGAAATAAGAATAGAAAATAATATTATATATGTTTCATCTTTATTTATTCTATATCTAATCAGTAATCTAACCTAATCTCTTTAGGTCCATGAATCAAATTTTCAACTGAAAAGTGAAAACTATCGCGACTCACATGATTTCACTCTTACAAGAGGTTGTCTAAAAAATAAAAATTTGTTTATTCCTTTTACTATTTATTACTTTATAATATAGAGTATAAATTTTATAGGTTTTTAATGAGTATAATTTTACAAATGTATTTTTAATATTGAGGCATATCGCATAATATGCTAAGTGTGCTTGTTTTTTGCTGTACCTACCTATAGTTGCAGGTAACAGCACCTTATAATTTATATAGTTCATATCTATGTGGCTGTATGTAAACTGCGGCAAAATTTACCTTTTTCTAAAAGTTGATATTATGTAATCTGCGGAAAAAAAAAATTAAGATTATACAATCTGCGACAAAACCGATAAGATACATCATACAAACTGCGGCAATGTATTTTATATACTTTCTATATATACTACATGCATATTGTATATACATATCGTTACGATAATCTTTATACACGTTTATCGTTTAATTGGGTATAATATCTATTACTTGTTATTGCAACTATAAGTCTTAAAGTATAAGGCTTAAAAATAAAGAAAAACCATTTTTTAAATATTGAAAAGTATGTTATTGTTAAAAATTATTTTTAAAAATCGTATAATCAAAAAATCAATTTTAAAATTCAAAAAATATTATGATTATTAAAAATTAAACCTATATTAACCTCAAGACGAAACATCACATAATTAATTTAACGATATATATACACAGGTATGTACTATATATAGTATATATAGAAAGTATATAAAATAAATTGCCGCAGTTTGTATGATGTATCTTATCGGTTTTGTCGCAGATTGTATAATCTTAATTTTTTTTTGCCACAGATTACATATCGACTTTTAGAAAAAGGTAAATTTTGCCGCAGTTTACCATCTCCCATCTATGTATATCATATTGTATACCTAATATACAGAATAAAATAATATCATAAATATCTTAGAATCTATATAATTAATAAAATTCACAAACCCAACTAAAAATTGACTTGCGACCCATAGTTTGAGAAACGATTAATTAATTAATAATTTCAAATAAAACTGAAATAAATATTTCCGTTTGAATTAATACAATATCAATACAGATAGGTATAGGTACCTACTTCATTTTTTTTTTAAAGACATTCTACTTAAATCGGGTCCATATAACGATATAACCACACTTCAAATTATAAGAATTATTTTTTTTACTTGATTTCGTATGGTCAACAATAGTCAATAGATATTATATTACTATTATATATGACTAGAAAAAAAAAATTTTCATTGATTATTGTACAAAAAATATATATATTTTAGGAACCTAAGATACTTAAAAATATACATATATTTTTTTTTCAACATAACATTAGTTAAAGACTTAAAATTAAACAAAAAAATATACGAAAATTATCAAATCAGCATTATTTTATTGAAACATATTTCGATTGCAGCATATTATTGTACTCGTATACAGATTCTATATAATATATTTATTATATTCTGTAATATGATGGTCTCAAACATTTTCTACCTTTCTTAAACTAAAATACATTTTTGCATTTTCTTATGCCAATTTAATATTTTTTAGTACCTAGTGGCTAGTGTCTAATGACAGTTAAATGCACTATGCAGGTCTTCAATTTCAATATTTGAACTTTGTAGCAGTGGCGGTTATAAAGGGGGGGGGCGATAGGTGGTTCGCCCCCCCTCAGGCTCTTTCTTGATCATATTTTACGTTTTAATCTGGGATAGTACCTATATATATATACTATTTATAATAATGCTCTGGGGGGTTCCCTATTTTCGCCCTCCCCTTGAAGATCACATATAACCGCCACTGCTTTGTAGTTCCACAAAAGCCGATGTTCTGGACAGTGTATGGAGAACGAAAGAACCATCAAAAAAACAAAATCATACATTATTATTATTATTTATTACCTACGTTGAACTCCTAACGGCTAGCGCCTACTAATTCTTACACATTCTAATTTTTTGACCTTTTTCCTCGATGCAGTACGCAATAATCGCAAGTACATAAATTACAATGCTTAATAAATAAGCATTATTAACTCAATTATTGGCCAATGCAAACTTGTAATCGTGGTTGGTTTGTTTATTTATGGTACTATGATATTAACTAAATATAAATATCAATAATAATAAGATATTTTTTCAATGTCTACCTAAAGACACACCTTGCCATTGCTTAGTCATAGTGTTTGTTATTTTTTATAATATGCATTAATATATCATTCTTATCACACTAAATTACCAGAATTCACTGGATAATCTCAAATATAAGAATCAAAATATTAGTATATTTAATACGGTACCGAGAAAAAATAACCCCGTGAAAAAATAACCACGGAAAAAACCCGTTATATCGGTTAAGATTATATGATCGAGCCTTATTTCACTATTGTTCAAAAAATATAGATAATATTTACTATCTACACTCTACAGTAATTTATATTTATTATATTATTATGGCGGTACCATGATATAATAAACTAGTTTATTATATCATGGGCGGTACTATACTAGATCAGATTATATTGATTATAAAATTTGTCAAGTTCTGTGTGTGTTCATTTCTCAGTATTCGGTACTACAGTGTGCTTTCGTATTATTATATATTTCTCTGTGCTTTGTTTTGAATAGTGTTATACTGTTATGGATATTCTAGATATTTTTGAGAGCCAGAAGGGCAAAGAAAAGTTGGCATTCAAAAAGTCAGTGGCGTATCTAGGATTCATTTTACGGGGGTGTTTTAATATTTAATAGTGTCATGGAAGGTGGAGGGAGGAACCCTCACACCACCCATAATACATTAACAAAAATCATATATTGATATAAATTATTATATTAGTGAAAATTATTATAATTTATAAGTATGTGTAAGTTGTATAAAACTTTTTTATTATAAAGCACATAAAATAAATAATACTAATACTAAGATAACAACTACAACATAATACATACGGCCGATGGGGGGTGTTCTAACACCCATATCACCCCCCCTAAATACGCCACTGCAAAAAGTATATGTATGTTGTACACAAAGAGTGTATACATTTTATAAGGAGGAAATGTTGCAAAAAAAATAGCCACAAGTGTCCGTGTATTTTAAAAACTTCTCTAGATAAAAAACGTTTAATTAAAATTGATCATTTAGTCATTTAGTCGGAGTAAAACATCCATCAATTTGGACATTGATCAATAAAATAAAAAATGAAATGTCGGCTGACCGTGCAAAACTTGCTTTGCAAAATGTAGGAGAGTCAAAAACTAAATTTTCTAAATCAAAAACCGCTCAAAAGAGATTAAAAACCTCATGTGAACGGTTAAATTCAAACGAAATTGAAGTAGACATGTTTTTGAAAAAAATATCCTTTAATTTAAGAAAACGATTATAAAATAGATATTAATATTATATATATTTTTTAAACATTATTATTTACCGTGACTGAAAATTTTGACTAAATATTTGTTTGAAATTATTTTTATATTATTTAAATTATATTGTATTACACATTTATGGTGAATATTTTTTATTTATTATATATTGTTATAGGGTTATTTTTTCACGGGGTTATTTTTTATGGGTTTTTTTTTCGGGGTTATTTATTAGGCAAATCACTTAATACAATATCTTTACCTAAAGTATACCTTAATGGGTGGTATAAAATTAACAGGACATGTACCGATTTTCATTTTCATACCAAAATAATCAAAATTAGAAATATTATAAACTAAAAACAAATTAAAATTAGGTTCTGAGGGAAAATTTACATCAACAAAATCCCACATAATTATGTCACTGTCTTTCTTAAAATATTTAATGTTAATGTCTTGTTTATAGGTATTTAACATAAATGCTAACTTGCATAACAAAATAACCAAAAAAAAAAAAAAAAAATAATAAAAATAAAAATAATGACCATTGATTTACAATGTTCAGTATAATTCATTAATAAATTTGATTTTTCAAATTTTAGTTAAAAATAAATGTTTTTCAAGTATGAAATACATAAGTATATAACAAGTGTATAATGTATGAAAACATAATAAAACTAAGATAAAAATAGAATCTAAATATAAATTTAATTTCACAAGCATGTTGTAATTTTGTTTGGCAATACGAAAAATAAAAATATTTAACCTAACATACTATAATATATACTTAATAAGACAACATAAAATACTATACTCAATTGTTAAGATAATTTAAAATTTAGAAAAATTATGTAAAAAAAAATATTGTTTTTTATTATTTCAATAAATAAATAGCATAGGCTTATTAGCTGTGTAGACATATTTTGAAAATAAAAAACAAAACCTCTCCAAAATTGTTATAAGCATTAAGATACAATGCTTATAATATGATTTAAAAGTAATAAAATACTTCAAGTAAGAAATCAGTTTTGTGTGAAAACCAAAAAATCAGTTTTCATTTGATAAATAACAGAAATTTGATTATAAAATGACACTTTCATGTTTTTGACTATTTTTAATACAAATTTGAGATCAATCGTTTAATTTACGGTGGTATTAAATGATTTCTAAAAAAAAGAAAAACATAAATATTAAATATAAAATGATGAATATAATACTCATAAGAGAACATACCATCAAAAATAAGAATACTGTACATGTTAATTAACCATAATCACAGAGAATCAGCAAATAGAAACTGATGAGTTTCTAATCACATTAATCCAAAATGACATGGAATACAAGATTTGAGCTAAGACATCTCATAAATATAAGGCCAATTAAAAAAGTTCTCAGATTTATGTTTGTATATTAAACATAAAAAATAGGAACTTACATAAATTTATGTCACAAGCATCAATGTAATGGATTAAATATCTAAAGAGAAATTATTCTCATCTAAGATTTAATTACCAAAATATTATTAATATTATTTATTTGCTTACAGAAAGCAATATTTTTATACTATGAAATATTCTCAAAAAAAAAAAAAAGTACACTACTTAAGTAAATCTATTTCTTCTTCAGTTATTACATCAAAGTCACTTAATGTGCTTGATGATAAGGATATAACATCCATTTCTTGTTCTTTAACTTCTTCTCCTTGTTCGACTGTTGTACAATTACGAAATTCTTCACTTTCAATAGTATCTATAAAATATATAAAAAAAAAAAAAAAAAAGAGATTTACATTGTTAAATAAAATAGTAAATAACTTACTTTCATTTCCTGCTTCTGAAAATTCCATAAATGCTTGATGCTCAATTTTGAACTCATTAGTAATAGAGATGTCTTCAAATACAGTTTCCAAATCAGGTATGTCGTCTTTAAAATAAAAAAAATTAATTAAAAATATAAGAAAAAGTTTATATATTAGTCAATTATATTACCAGGTTCAATTATATCATCCATAAGCTCATAATTATATGATGATACTTCTGAATTTGCATTATGCTTATTTATATTTGATTTTACTTCTAATAAATTCATATCAATCCAAAGTAAAATTATAATATAAGCTGTGGAAAATAAGAGTTAAAATCAAAATTATAATAAAGTATCAATGTAAAAAATAAAAAAATTAACATACCCATTACGAATGTAACAGTCATCATAGATACGTATGAAGTTAACCGTTCCAAACGATCAATGGGTAATTCAAATATATGTTCATTTGCATAACATATAGAAGGGACTGCAGCCCAAGATAAAACCCAAATACAAAATAAAATCTAAACAAAATCAGCTTAGTATTCAACTTTGAATAATACATTCATATTAATAAATTACCATTTCATCAACACTTTTTGTTATGTATTGATGTCCAAGAATTTGTGATGAATATGTTTTTATGCTAAAAAAATTAATTAAAAGCAAATAATTATGTTTTTTTTATTATTTAAATCGGTGTTATTAAATAAGTATATATAAAGTACTTATTACTTACGTATCATGTAATGGTGTCCAATTAAAACTTTCATCCCAAAATTCAAATACAACAAAAAATAATATCTGAACAATGTTGCAATAAACAAAAGGACCAATAAAACCGTAAGATCTAAAAATAAAAAAAACAGATTTTATAATTAAAAAAGTTTAACAGAACAATGAGCCTTAATAAATAAGTATATATTAAATTATTATTTTTTTTTAAATCTAGAATATTTAAAAATAAAATCTTAAACATTGCCTAAGGTGCCTAAATCAAGCAAAACAAAATTGTACATAGGTATTACAAATAATAGTTGGTAATCGAGTGTAGTGACACCTTAAAAACATGGGTGGTATACTAATATAATATTATGAATTGAGTATTCTACCAAATAAATTAATTATATAAGTAATATCCAATAATCCTTTTTAAATACAAAAAATGTGTTAGAAATATTTAATTTTGTTGTGAAAAACAAAATAAAAGATTAAGATAAAAATAAGTTAAATGTTACATAAAAATATATATCACCTATTTATAATCTTTTTGATATTAAAAATAATAAAATATGTATCTATACGATGTAGGCTACTGATTTAAATATTCAAATGTAAGTTTTTTTTATTATTAAGTTAGTGTGAATTAATCTTGGAATTAATAATAGGTACCTACATTTTTATTATGAATTTTTTTATATTTTATTGAACTTAAAAGTGTAACTAGGTGTAGGTACTAGATATGTATGTAAAAAAATTATAATATTAACTATTCAAACAATAAAATACTATTATACTTTCATTCACAGAGATAATAGTAGAATATTTTGGAAAAAACTTAACAGAATAATCCTATAGTCCGGCCAGAGGTGGATATCTCATTAGGCATTGTAGGCAGCTGCCTAGGACGGCAAAATTTGGGGGGCGGAAAATTTTGTAGTGTTTAAAAACATCAAACGTATAAAAAAAAATTTGGAAAATTAATTACTTTATGTTTACAAAAAATAATTAATAATGTATGTATTTCTTATATTTTATATTTTTTACATTGTATGATATATCTCAAATAAAACAAGAAAGATTAAATAGCATGGCAATTCTAACAATTGTGTCAAGTCTTCTTGTTTCATTATCATATGAAGATATTATAAAATCATTTGCAAATAAAACGACAAGACGTCAACTTTTAAAGTTAAAATAATTAAGTTAAGTTTAAATATAAATATTATAGATTAATCAGAAGTTTTGTAAATCTATCTTGTATGCCTTTTAAAATTTTAATTTGTATTATAAAAATAAAGTTTTTATTTTATTATTGATGGTTTATAATAAATAAAAATTATCATTGTAGGTTTTTATTAAAATTCAGTGAACAATCATTGAAATTGTTTTCAAAATAGGCTAAATAACTTAAGGCCAAAAATATAGTCTAAAAATTTGAATGGTGGTCCACTACTATTGTCTATATATTTAATATTTAGAGTAGGTATTTTGGAGGGGTATTGTAACTTTTACACCTACAATAGGGGCGGAAAATTTTTGGTGCCTATAAGCCATAAAAAGATAAATCCACCTCTGAGTCCAGCGGTTCTCAACCTGTGGTATGCGTACCAGTAGTGGTACGTGGCAAGCTTATAGGTGGTACGCTTATCAATAACCAAAAAAAAAAAGCAAAAAAAATGGTCAGGTGGTACGTAAAAATTTTCAAGCTGTGTAGGTGGTACGCAAATACAAAAAGGTTGAGAACCGCTAGTCCATAATATTCTTTATATTACTAAAATTCGGTGATATATTATGGTAATCAAATCAAGATCACTTAAATTATGTTGTAATTGATGTTTGAACCATTTATTAATTAATATTTTTAAACACTTCATTATTATTTTCTTTCACAATTATTTCTAGGTATATCTGAATATTTTTTTAATATTATCACTTAAATTTAAATATAAATCTAATTTTTAAATATTATGTTTATTGAAAATTTAATTTAATTTTATCAAGATATTTTTATCAACTGCTTCTTGTCTATTAAAATGTTTTACTGAATGTTACTGTAAACTAGGTATTTACTATTTAATTAATTAGGTACCTATATCAATTAGTTAAGGACCACAATAAATTGATAATATAGTTCAAAGATACCTACCTACCTGTTTTTATAATAACATTTTTTCATACAAGAAAATAATTACAAAATAATTCAATGTATTAAAAACAATTAAAGGCATCTAGGCATCAATTTAAAGTTAATTGCATTATTAATAAAAAGTATTAAATAGAATTTCATGAAAAATATAAAGTAAATACATTATGATCATAACAAAAACAATATTAATTAGGAATGTAGTTTTTATTTTTTCTAAAAACACTATTTTGAAGTGTTTGTTTTGTTTTTAGTTAAGTGGTTGCAATAATAGTGCCAATATACGGCCTTTGGCCTTGGAACAATTATTCTGTTTAACCCCACTTGCCAACTTGCCACCAATATTTCCTTTCATTGGGAAACGCCCCACAGAATAGGTCAACAATTTTTAAGTTGTTTTTTGTTTGTTATCAATAATTAAATTATTCAAAACATTTAGTAAATAGGTAGTTAAAATAATCAAGAATATTTCTATGATTTAATACTATGACAATGCAAAAGAATACCTACTGTTTGTTGTTAGGTGATTATTACTGTTAAAAAACAAAACATTAAGTATATGGTATGGGTACTCATAAATATTAATACTTCACTTAATACTTATATAATTAAGTATACAAATTACTTACAATATCTACACATAATTTTATTTAAAAAAAAAAGTTAAACATATTATTATTATTTTAGTAAAAATGTGTGTAAGCTATCCATATTTTATTGACACATTGATAATTAAATAAATTATAATTCTAAAATAGTGTATGATAGATATTATTATGTAACAAGGTATTATACGACTAGGTATGACGTTTGCTCGTTTGCATATGAAATCAAATATGTTGACACATAAACAATTTTAAATAGTAAAATAATATGAAATTAGTATTCCTAATTTAGTTATGATTATGATCATTATAAATTGGTAAATTATTTTATGTGTAATTTGTTGAGCGACATGAAAATAAGGTTTAAGAGTAAGTCAATGGTAGTTAATGAGCTGTTCTAATTAGACACTGAACATTTTTTCTTAGTTTTTGTATGGAATTTGGAGTTAGTCCAAATAACATTATTGTGAGCTATTGTGTATACCTACCTATTACAAACAGAAAAATATTGTTATTAAATAACTTTATATTTAAACTATAAAAGTGTATCTACCTATAAATACAATTTATAAATGGAATCTAAAAAAAAAAAAAAAAAGAGAGAGATGCCATCAATCAGTAAACAGAAGTGACAGAGCGATTTAAAGACAAATACCTATATAAGTAATTTTGTAGTAAAATCTCAAAAGATACTACACTGACACAGAATCATGTGATGGTTACAGCCTACAGGCTAGAGAGAAACACGCACACATGACGGTCCTTCCAACATAAGTGCAACAGATTTTTACCAAACAATTAGCCGTGGAACGGGAAATAAAGGTTTGATGGTCGTAAGACCGTACAGCTGACAATTAACATGAGACGTTACACTCACTCGTAGACAAGTATGCTGGGGTAGATGTAGACGAAAAACCACGGGACCAGCCAATACGAGCCCAGGTAGTTCTTGAGCTGTACGAACGTGACGACGATTCGTTCGCAAGCGTGCAGGTCGTTGGTGTCGGGCGACGGCTTGGCCATCGCCGCCGCCGGACACCGGGACCTCCGCTCGACGTCGTACTGCGGGTTCATCACTGGACAGCGGTTCATGGTGTCCGTCGTCCCCGCGGCGCTACAGCCGATCCTCAATAACGCGGCGGATGTTGCGCGACGGCGGAGTGGACGGTGGACAGCGACGGCAGTGCCGTTCGTTTCATGGGACGTGCGCGAGACGAGACAACGACGTCGGCAAAAGAGAAAAAATAATAAACGGAAAATAAATCAAAGACAATAATAATAATATTAAAATATTGCGTGTGGAGCACAGTCGGTCGGTCGGGCGCGTAAGCACTGGCGAGATCGGCGAAACGTAGGACACTAGCACGGCAGCGAAACTGTTGTAATAATAATAATAATGAAAAATGGTAAATGGCAATATTATTATTACTATATACCGAAACCTATCTCGGCCCACGGCACGATCGCCGTCGCACGAGTCTTTGTTGTTGTTGATAAACAGCTGTTCGGCACATAAACAAGTGCGCCGCACCGCACCACCACTGCACCAGCTCGGGGGGCCGTGAACCGGGCGACGTGCCATGCTAATATGCTATTGGTCGAAAATCAACACGGACGCACGGCTATCAAAAGCTCCGTCGTCGCTATTATAATGTTAATGTTATTGTGATGCGATCGTCGTATTATTTTGTCGTCGCTTACAACTTACAGACTACGATTACTGAGTAGGTATAACCTACTTGTTAATATTCGTAAATCGTTAAACATTAATAACTATGACTCGCTGTGCACGACCAAGCCAAGTTCTATTTTGTCATTAATCATTATTACGGTGCGTTGTTGACTTGTTGTGGTCAATCGTGGTCCGCCGTTTACCGTGTATCTTGTATGCTATTTGCAAACAACACTACAAAGGCAGCTCACACGACACAACTTTTTGATTTTCTTAATTTTTATTATTCTAGCGTCAGATTTTAGTGTTCACAATTTTATTATTGAAGGGTGAACACACGAAGAATCGTCGGTTTAACTCAACTCTGCCCCAAAAAACCATTTTACTATTTTCGTTAAAACCAACAATTTTTAGTTGATTTAGTTGAAAAAATGAAATGGGTACCTTTTTGGGACTCGTGGAAATACATAAGGCCAGAGCCGGAACTACTATACAGCACAAGTCCAAAATTTGCATCAATTGTACCTATTTGACGATTATTTGAAGTTCAACTTTTAATGAAATGGCAGTATCTTCTCAAATAATTTTTGTTGAAGGTAATTCAAAAAATATTAACTGAAGAATCAATTTGGTACATTCCACTACCTATTATTTTATATAATTATCAGTAGCGTAGCTAGGATATTCTGAAGGAGGGTGTTAATTATAAACAGTAAATATTATTATAATACGTACCTACAAACTAAAACTTTTATTTTAATTTATTAATATGTACACATAGGTATTAGTGTATTACTTTATATTTCATATTGTATTTACGATTTACCTATGTTCCTATTTTATTATATATAATATATACATAATGTGTATTGGAATATGATATATGTAATAATAATGTAATTGATGATACGGCTCAAGGAGGGTGTCATATCCACCAAACATCCCCCCCTTGTATATTATGAAACACAATGAAATGTTCAAAAAATTTATTCTAATTTTAAGCTATTTGTAGACATTTAAAATATTCGATTTTTGGTATAAATGCAGTTTAGTGCCCCCTCTCCAATTTAATTTTTTTTATTGAAACTTATGTAACCCAACGAGTTAAGAACAATGGTGCAATCAGAATTTGTCGCTCGGACCTAGTTTGGAAGTTATGGCTATTGGAAGTTAGCGATTTTGCATTTTTACGTATGCGCTAAACACTACATTATAGTATAATTCTACTTTACGGGACACCTTTTTTTATGCAATTTTTATTATTGAAACATATGTAGTTGAGTACACGGAATTTATACTTCATTATTTTGGAAGTTATATCTTACCAAAGGTTACGATTTTACGCATTTAATCGCATGCATGCGCCAAGCGCTGTATACTTTGCTTTCATATTAGATTGTCGTCAATTATTAATTATATTATTTTATTTTGTTATTATTAACAACAGTTTTTACCCTGTGTCCTACATGAGGTAGTTTTACATAACAAATCGAGGGATATTTTCGATTTATGCGGAGCGAAGCGACGGCGCCGAGGAACGTAGCGACGAGTCCCGATACACACCTAGTCACTGCCGATATATTGTGATAATCAATTTTTTTGAATTTTTAAACAGCAAGTACGATAATTAAAATCTATGTTTACTTCCATCCATCTTAAAAAAATATACAATAAAAAAAAAAAATGATGTTTTTATATCGTAGATATACGTATTTTTGAAAAAATTAATAGTATATTATAGTATAACTTCCAAAATAATAATTTGCGAGAATTTTGGAATAAGACTTTTGTGTTCAGTGCTTTAAAACACACATTTTGGGGGAATAAAATCGAAAAAATTGAGTTGGTACTAAACTGTATTTGTTCCGAAATTTAATATGATAGTATGGATGACTTGACGAAACACCAGGGGCACATCTAAATGAAAAATCAACTTTTTATTCGCTATACTAACTTCTTATGCCCGCTCAACAGACATGTATACAAGGGGGGTTTTGGGGTTCAACCCCCCCGAAAATGAATAGTTTTGTAGTTTATTTATATCATCATTCATCGATTAATATTGATTATTGTAAATTTTTGTATGAACCCCCCCCCCCTCCCCGAAGTTTAGATTCTGCAGAGTGGAGCGATGAATGTATTGATTTTAAATGTTGTGTTTTTTTTTTGTGACTGTGTACACGAAAACGTGTCGAAATAATATGTTTCAATTTCAAATTTTGGGGGTGGTTTCCGATAGCAAAATGAATCTAGTTGGTGCATTGGGGAGATTAGGGTAGATAATTTTTTGAAATTCCCAATAGTTTTCAAAAACGACGAAAACCCCCCCCCCCCCAAAAAAAAATAAGGAAAAACGGGAAGTTTTACCCAAAACTAGTTTTCGACTAAATCGATTTTTTATATGGATGTAATTCAAAAACTAATCATTGAAAATTCTTGAAATTTTCACCTAATGTTAATATTAGTATTATCTATAGTCAGTCAAATTTTCAAAAACTTTTGACTTTTTTTGAGTTATTTATAGACCACTGAAAAGTTCAATTTTTTGAGAAAATTTTTTTGAAGTGTCGATAAAAAATTTTTGGATCACCAAAAAATTTTGAAAATTTAATACAAAGTTCCTCATAAGTTATTCTTATAGTGATTAAAAAACTATAAGAATACATTGGTACAATTTTTTGTTATCAGCATTTGAAGTTTAAATATTGACAAAAATTCGTCAAAACCATGAATATTTGCAAATCATTTTGTAGGTCAAATTCATAAAAAATTTTGTATAAGTAGCTAAGAGTTGAAAATTCAATACGAGATTTTCCATAAGTTAAGCTTATAATAATTATAAAAGAAATTAAATTCTGGTATATTCAGGCCATAAAAACATAAACCTCCTTTTTCACCAACCATTCGAAATTATATTCTAAACTGACAAATCATCTCCGTTAGGCGTTCATAATCGTTTTTCTTATACAATGATACCATTGATACCTATCATTGGATTCAAATTTAACACTCCTATAATATATAATAATGATCCATATGGCACATAATCCATACATAATGTACACTGTACAGTGTACAGCAGAACGGCCAGAGCGGTACCCACTTACCCACTTTTTTTGTGTACGTGCTCAGAATATGGATTACTGATTCCCTGAGCAAAAAAAAATTTCTAAGAACTCAATAGTCAATACCTCTTGGTTTATGTGAAATAAACTGGACAATGATACGGCCATAAGGGATAGGTAAATGATAGGTTGATATGCCTATCAACATGAATAATTTTCTCGATTTTTACATATTTTGTAAAAATGTAAACGCATTACATAAAAAAAAAAAATGTCACTGAAACCTTGTATTAAATTTTCAAGTTTTTTAACTTATTTTATCGACATTTTATTAAAAAAAAAATTACTTAGAAAAATCAAAAATGTCAGTTATTAATAAATAGATAGCTCAAAAAAAGCCAGAATATTTTGAAAATTGAACTGTGTATATAGATAACTCTAATATAAAAATTTGGTGGAAATTTTAGTTACAACTATACAAAAAAAATCGATTTTTTTGAAAACTGGTTTTGTGTAAAAATTTCCTTTTTTCCCTCACTTTTTTGTTGCTTTTCACGATTATTTTGAAAACAATTGGGAACTTCTTACTTAACCTAAGTGTACCAAGGAGTTCAATTTGCCAACAGAAACCTCCCCTGAAGTTTTAAATTGAAGCATTATTTCGACAACTTATGATGGTGTACATGGATACACAAAAAAAAAACACATCATTGTAAAATCAATACATTCCTTACTCCGTTTAGAATCTAATAGGTATAGTATATTATATATCCTATTGTAATATTGTCCCACCCCTTTCCCTTTTTTCCTATTCATAATGTAAAACATATATAGTATTATATTTCTCTTCTATGTATATAGATTCTCTAACTTCCAATAATCATTATTGTTATTTCTTCAATATAAAAAAAATAATAAAATACTTTTATAATTTACTTAGTTTTCACCAAACTAAACCGGAGTCGTTTGGAAATTTACCTGTTCGTAAAACTTTATTGATGGGAGCCGTTTAGAAATTGATCTTTTTGTAAAACAGAAGCCGTTTAGGAAAATGGGAGCCGAAAGGGCTACGACCGTTTATTACTAATTTACTGAATTTTGGTAAGTAGATTTAATTAAAAATAATGTGTTTATAATGTCTCAATGGCCAATAAACATTTTTAAGCCCTACCTATCCCTTTCGTCAGTTTAACCATAAATATTTTGTATTTTAAATGATCATTTATTATATTTATAAAAATATATAGTAGATTTTAAATACGACTATTAATGTGAATAACAACAAGTATGATTAATTTAAATAGTTTTTAATAATTAATTAATAAATAATAAATAATAATGTATGCACTAACCGACTAACCGAATCAAAAAATCGAATGGAGGTTTGATGTGTTGAACGTTGTGAAATATTCTTTATACTTTATAGGTATAATGTAATTATATAATTTTTTAAATTTTTTTTTTTTTATTTAATGCAAACTATTACAAAATTGTTATTAGTTATTATTTGATAATTTATCCATATTATTCTATTTATAAATATGTTTTAAAAATTATTTTATATACAGCCCAAAGAAAAAGCGGGTTTGGAAATACAACCTCCCTCACACTGCTTGGGGCAGAAGTTTATTATGTTATAACTATATGGGTTGAGATTTTCATGCAATTTGCATTGTTTCTAAAGTTTATTGTACGATATTCGCATAGCTAAAAATTCGTTTTATGTAGGTACTGTTGAATGAGAATAAAAAAATGTGTTTTGTATTTTTACATTAATATTGCTTATGCCCACGGCTATAGATACTATAGCTATACCGTGCTAATACTTCAGGATCAGAAAAAAAATTGTGTGCTCAACAGAAAAAATGCAACGTTTTATTTTATTTTACTAGCAATATATTATTCCTCAAGATGAAAACTAACTGAGTGTCATATTTCCAAAAATATATTCGAACATTTTCATACCTATTGAACACCTGCAAATTATAATTCGTACTTTCAGGAACGCCCGCAGAAATGTAACTCAGGGGGGGCAAAAAAATTGCAAGGAATCTTGTGGGAAGATTTACTGCTTCATCTTTCATCTACTAATACTTTGTTATAGTATCAATATTACAGTATAATTAATAATTGTTTAAAAAGCTTAACTATAATTTCAGTTTATATAAAATTACACTATGAGTTTTTATATTTATTAGAAAATATAAAATAAAGTTTAAACTAAAAACAAATTTTTGTGAATGAATTTACATATTACATCATATTTTATTATTTTATTCAAAAAGTAATGACAATCTCCTTTTGTTTGAAGCAAATAAATTAAATGAATCATCAATTATACAATTTTTTAAACAACAATTAAAAAATTGTATTTTGAATCAATTTTTTAATTGATTTAAAAATTAACAATAAATGTACCTAAAAATAATAATGTAATAATATCTGTCAAAAAGTTTCAATTTCCGTCGACGACGGGATGGTTTTATAATTTATAATCGCGTATGCTTTCCAAATA
>VUJU01003476.1:0-25510 GCA_009835225.1 Aphis craccivora | reverse complement strand
CAGGTCAAAACGCATGGAACGAAAAAGACGGATTATGTTAGATATAGAAGCAATAGAAAATTTACATGAGAGTAATAGCAGCATACATGAATGTGTAACCAGAAAACATAGTGAAGATGATAATGTACTTAAAAGAAAAATAGTAAGTAATAACAGACTTTGTAACCACAACACTGAAGAAGAATAAAGTGAAAGAACAGACACGACAACGAACCCTGTAATTAAGACTGTTTGTATGTAAGCTGACGGCAAAATTGAAGGGAATAGAACCCCTAAAAAGATGTATAACAAATAAAAATGATATAATGTACACAAATCGGGGGAGTGTCGTAGTACGCGACCAATTAAGTTGTGGTTTTTCTTAATAAACAATGAAGTTTGGGGCTAAAATGACCATCTCCATCCTTTTTATTCGTGAAAAAAAATTATATACATATATGACATTGCAAGTCTCAAAGTAGCACTTATTCAATAACATTTGTTTTACAATATTAAAATCTAATGTATGATACGATTATTACGACTGATACGATTCCCAATAAACAGAGCAAAACAACTATATAATATAAGGAAAAGTACTATATATAAAAGATCAGTACTGAAGAAAGAATACAGGAAAACAGTTTTTAATAAGTATATGTATTGCACTTAAAGAAACTGATATCGGTTTTATTTTTTCGTTGTTAAAATTATGATAATTTGTATATGCAATTTCCAAAAGGTTTTACGTACAATACTGATAAATATACAATTACTGATCAATATTTTATTAATCAGTAATTGTAATTTAAACATATTAATATATTATATATTTATATCTACATTTTCAAAACTCATACCACGATACCGTAACAGTTTAATTGAAATGAATTCCTAATGATTATAATAGATAATTAATATTTTCTCCTGTTTGGCAATTTATAGACCGAATATAATATTATTTAGATTAAGTAACAAATATAGTATGGCAACTTACAACCTCGTGTTCATGATATATTTTCTTTCAAATTTAAATTTATACAGTATAAGATATTAAGACTATTAAGGTAGTTATAACTTATAAGTACAACACATATAACGTATTTGTAAGGTCAATATCTAGTCAATATATTATAATGCATTATAAAAAAACTATTGGCATGATGAAAAAACAGTATGAGCTCCATTTCAATAATTCCTTGACGAAATAAAATCCTATACTACCAGTGCATCAATGTTGTGTAATGTTGTATCATGTTGTGAGCCAAAAACTTGATAATTTATTTTTTATTTAACGAGTTAAGCCAATACTATAAAGCGTAATATAAACTTTAAAATAAATTATGACTAAAATATGAAAGAATTATGCTAATTGTTTTTAATTTTTTTTTTAATTAAAATAATTAAATATCGTTTAAACTTTGAATTCTTTGTATTTTACTATTTGTTTGACTTGTTTTTTTTTTTAAGTATAATAATCTAAATTTTGATTAATCTCAATTAAAGTAATTTCATTATTTTACTCAGTGTGGGTATTAAACAATATTAAAAACCGATGTTTATGTACTTTTTTTTTTTTTTGTGATTTACATTATTTGAATACAATATAATATAGTTATCTGTACAACCGTTCTCAGTGTTAAAGGTATAATCAAATGTTTTTGTAGGAAGGACTTCAATTTGAAATGGGTAAAGGGTAAACACTGAATACCCTTTTATATGCTATATAGTGTGGACTAACAAAACACATTTTGAGGTAAAATGTTATATTGTTGACCCCTTTTGTGCATAAAACATAATGTCTTAAGTAAAAACTTTTACGACATTTATTTAGATATACATTTAAAACTGAGTTAAGTAAGTTTTTGATAAATTTTAACTTACTAATTTTAGTGTAATTACTAAATTTAAATCTTATAGAAATTTCAAATTACAACCCTGCATGTAATCAATATTTTTGTCAGTCTAAGCATACTGCAACATAGTATTTTTTTTTTTTGTAAGCTTAACCACTTGTTTTTTTCAATAAGAAATCTTCGTACGAATAATTTTTTTACACATAGATATATTATACTTTTTTACTTTTGAGTTATGTACACATATTATAATAATTTCCAAGAGAAAAGTACAAAACATGTTTACAAAGTATTATAAATAATAATTCACAGTTACAAAATCCAATAATAAGAACAAATAACGTTAGTTTAAACTTTGAATATTACTCTCAAGAGTTTGTGTTGTCACTTATCTGACAAAAATACATGACGGAATGTAATATTAGTTATTTTATAGAAAAAAAACCTTACTGAAATTAATATGAGATAATCTCGTGTTTATATTTCGTGTTACCATATCATAACTTTAAAGTTTTAACTTGTATTAAAGAAGTTTTATACATATAAATTAATAATAACTACTTTTATCCGATAACAGCAGTATTAAATCTCAATAGTAAAAAAAGTTCACTCGGTGAATAAACAGGTCAAAAATCTTTTCTCATAAAAATAATTAAAAATACTTTTCCCCGCCACCTCCACATAATAATATTTAGGTAGTTTTATTTTATACTTTTTAGGCTTAAACAAAATGTTCACACCTTCTAAAAGTTTTAAAAACAGTCTTAAAATTAAATTCATTATTAACTTATATTGTGATAAACAATAATAGTTCTAAAATACGATTAAACACAGTACGTCGCATAAATGTAACAAGGTAAATAAGTAAAGCCTATATTGATTTCTATCGAGCATAAAATTGGATTTCGACAATATATTTTTGTAGTTTTTATATCCACTGTCAATGTTATTGACATTAATACTATGTAGTTTACCTCGCAAGCACTTCTACAAATTATATTAAGTTACAAATCTTTCAAAAAGAAGTAGCTTGCGAATACCCCTAAAAAGTCATATTTTATAGCGTTTTCACTATGCCTGTGTGTATTAATTTCATATACGAATAATTGCAGTAGGTATTAATCATTGAACTCCATTACGTTAATTTATAGTTATCTTACGTACAATATGAGATGTTTACTTTTAATTATACGTAATATATGTTATAAAGGTACGTTTTTAATTACATTATATATTATTATTATACAATATAGATCAGGGATGGCAAACCTTTTGAACACTACGTGCCAAAAATTTACCTTCTTTTTTTTAGAGCGTGTCATAAAAGTATTATAAATATTATATTGTTATAATAGTGAATGTTATATTCAATGTTGTAAAAAATTTTTTTTAATATGTCCTATAATATTATATGATAATGATATAATATTATAGTCTCGATCATGAACTAAGATTAATAAATTAATAAATAAAACTTTTAAATTAATTAATTAATTAATCTTAGTTCATGGTCTCGATTATAGTGAAAACCTTTGCGTGCCATTGATTTGCCATCCCTAATATAGATAATATCCTTTATTTTGAATTTTATCATGATTGCAATATAATCAACAAATTTTAAATCAAATGTATCTATAATTCTAATAAATGGTAAAAAATATATTAAAAATAATACGTTACATCATGGGGCCTATATACTCGTTACTATAAGTAATTCAATTTGAAAGACATATTTTAATAACATATACAGTAGGTAATGATGTTATAGGTATTAAAAGTGTAAATATTGTACTTATGTACATACAAGCACCTAAAATAAAAAAGAATAATTTTTCAAAATTACTATCGAATCAATAATATTACTATCAAACTGAATACAACTAGAAGTGTATTTTCAAAACAAAAATTCAGTTTATTAATTCTAATAATTGAATTAAATTTCAATTTAAGTAACAAAACTCTACAATAATAAACTTAAATGCTTCTTTAACAACTAAAATAAAATATTATATTAAAATGTTAATATTATAATAATTTAATATATGAAATATAAATTTTTTGTTCACAGTGATGCATTATTTTTTTAATTTTAACAGTTTAAAAGTCATATAGATATATAACTTTTAATATGGTTAACTTATGGTAGCCTATTCCGTATATCGGACTTTTTATTAAGAAATAATTGAATTTTCTTATAACCTAAAGTTCCTAACAACGTTAATAGTCCCTGAAATCCTAATCGAAACTTTATACCTACTAACCTGCAGCTAAAACTAAATTTTCTAAACAACTTTAATGGTTGAACAACGTTAAGGACGAGAAGCGAGAAATAATGTCCGATGCGTAAGTATATAATGACAACCGTATTTGTGTGAAGTAAAATTAAATTTACAAACTGTTTAATATTATGTATATATTATAAATTATAATACCAACATATAGCTAATATTGATAAAATATATCAAATATTTTAAATATTATCCATACATTTTTAAAATAGATTATTGAATAGATTCTTCATGATTTAAAATATTGGCTACTATTTACTAACTAATAAAATTATTTAAATTTACATTTATAGAGATTTTAAACGCACTGGTTTTAAGGCGTTCTGTATAGGCAAGAGTAAGAGTTCTGCGTTTCAGTCGTAATAGTGTATGCAAACGATTCAAGTATGATAGATAATTTTAAATAACTGTATACTAATTAGGTACTAACGATTTGTTATAATAATTATTTTATAGTTCTTTTATCTAAAAAATAATATTTAAAAAAATATGAATACCTATTTATATAAAAATGTGTATAAAACGCGCTAATAAATTATAATATTTGAAAAATGAAAAGTGCCTATAGATATTACTTTATATCAGATCTAAATATATACATTTTTTTCGGCCACGCAGGCCGTTTCTAGTTTTTCATTCTAATTAATTAACTAAAAGGGCCAAAACCCAAAACTAAAGATTCAAAATGATTACCGGTGACAAAATCACTGTCTTAAGTGTCTTCGTCAAATTCGTTAAGTTAGTCAAAATATAGACGTATATATTTATATGTATATAAGTAGTGCGTTAATCAATAGAGAATTGCAGCTAGCCTTCTGGACGTTGAATAAAACAGTTCAAAATTTAAAAAACAAACCACCTGTCAAAATCACTCAAACGTCAAAAGCCGTATACGGCACATTGCCCCAACCTTATACATAAAATAATATAAATTATTATTATACTTATATCATCTAAAAAATTTAACACGCCACACATGTCCCGCTCCAGCCCAAAAAACAATGTACGTTTGAGCTCGGCTTAAATAGATACTTGTATACACGCATGCACATGGGGAATTTATGTCATTTCGTTTACCGTTTTAAATTGTATTCTCAAAAGAAATCTTCATTCCTCCCGCCACGACCACTGTACCACTTTTCCCAAAGGAAAATAAATTTCACGTCCACAATACACAACGTCCTGGTTATAAGTAATAGCTACTACAAGTCAGACGAGACCTCATGTCTTCATTTAGTACAAATTTAATAATATAATATTATAATATATTGTTTCATCATAGGATTTCGTTACAACTATAATATATTACCACATTTACTTACTTTAACATTATAAAATGAACAAAATATTTAACGTGTCCATAAGTGAACAAAATTGAATTTTTAAAATAGAAAAATATACAGGTGTAATTAATACATAATTTAAAAAATGTATACCAAATTAAAAATAAAAACAAGTATTATTATTTAATAGTCTTATAATTTCATCGAAAAAATATAAATTTACTAATATATGGAAGCAAGAAATGTGTTTTCTATTCAATTGTATCTATAATACATTTAATATAAATAATTTTCTAAGATAAATGTTTACATAAATTATAAGTTTAAAAAAGAGCATACAAAATCTTTATGAATTTATAATCCTCAAGAGTCAAAGACAAATAATAATAATATAATAATATTTACATTTTAAATATAGCACAAAAAATTGTGCGAAAGTACATACCTAGTTGAATCCTTTAAAGCTATATACATATAAAATTGTATATACAAGAATTTTCTTAGTAAGTATACGTTACGTACTTACTAGTTACTACTTATGTCTTATAATATTGCGTAGCGCCTTAACGGATTCTTTTCAATTTAGTTAGTACCTACTTTCGTTTATAAACATTGGTTTTTATAAAATAAATTTTATGGTAGGTATCTGCGTAGAGTGTCTTAGACGACTATACTTTCCTACGCGCAATTGAAATTATTAGATTTTTTTTTTAGCATTTTCTCTGCCTACATAGAAATACATTTTGAAGACAAATAATAATATATGATATATAATGCAATCGTTTGCTTTTGTTTTCGATTCAGAATTAATGTTGTACTATACATAATGCGATGGTCGACGGGGCGCGTTAAAAATGTTATAGTTTTCTTTTCGAAAATGGTGGTACGCCGGTAAAATGTAAAACTAAAACATATTTATTACACACATTTATAACACGGGCGACAACCTCTGTATAGGTGCCTCATAAAGGCGGTTTCCGGATTTTTTCGTGTGATGTATAATATAGTTTTCCCCGTTTTCGGGTAGTTTCCAGTCCGATGGCGACGTTGAATATAGTATAGGTGCGTACAATTTCAACGTGCACGTGCACGTATAAAGTATAAATACCTATCACGCTACTTCAGTCGTTCTATTAATGTTTACACGAACTGGCGACCGTTATTATTATTACTCTACAACAATTGCAAGCGTGAGGGGGAAATAATGTGTGTATACGCGACCATATAGGTACCTATACTGCGTTGCAGGGGATAGTGGTTAGGTGAAAATATGAGTCTGAGTGAAAACGTGAGTCTCCTATTAGTTATCGTATTATACGCAGTTCACGCGGTCATCGCATACTGCGCAACGCGGGTTTCCGCACAATTAGAAAAGTCCAGGAAAAAAATACGAGAGGGACCAGCGTCCAGCACACCGTGACAGCGTGGCCAGTATATCGATGATAAATTAATAAAAAAAAAAAATACTTTTTATATAATACTATAAGATGATATATCGTGCACTTGAATACATTTATAAATTTGTACGACAGCACCCCCGGTGGATGGACACTGGAATGTGGTAGAAATGTAGTTTAGTTGCCCAATCCGGTATACTATATAAGTACAATTTCCTATATGTCATATTGTTTAGAAAAGAATACTAATAAAAAATAAAAACCTCGAAAACAGAAATATCTGTAAACAAACATTTTCGACGTAAAAATCTCTTATACACCAATTAACTGAGAACAATTTCAAATATATATATATAAGAATGTACGCATATATATATACCTATATGAAGAACAATGACGCACTTGACACACTCATGAATGGTGCAAATGGTTCATTAGGTACACCTAATAATAGACTAGCAGAGCGGTTTTCAGTAGTCAGTACCATACTTTTTTGTTTTTTTATTTATTTATTTACATAGTCTACGCCATTTTTGCTTCAGACGTCCCAGGGGATAATTAGGAATTATATTGATTTATAAGTCTTAGATTAAGGATTTAGTGTGAGCCCCTAGGCAGTAGGTGACTAATGTAGTAGGTAACTTAAAACCTGAAGACCTCTTATTTTTATAAGAAAATTGAAAAAAAAATTTTATCTCAACAATTATTATACACAGATCAATATAAAAGATGTAAAGTAGTTAGGTATTAGATCCAATTTTTTTACCAGAAACCTCCCCTAAGCATTTTTACTACCCCGAAAAAGTGATGACAGACAAAAATAAGACACACGTCAATACATCATTGTAAAATCAAAACATTCATTGCTCCGCTCAAAATTTAATATGAAGCATCATTAGTTGTTATTGTTATCAAAAGCGCAGATAAAACTACTACGGGTCAGGCCAGTCAGGCCATGGTAGTCGGTAGACGACATGGCTTGACCTTATACACCAACAATAGTTATGAGCCTCAGCAATTATACAGATGAGGTACATAATAAAGTATATTTAAAAGAAAACAAAAATAATTACCTAGTACCTACCGTTTTCATAGTTATTTTCCTGAAATAATTGGGATTTACAATAATAAAACACATTAAATACATAATATGACACGTTATATTTTAAGCTTTTTAGCTAATGTAAAAATTAAGAAATTTTAAGAAATAAGATTAGAAAGTATACCGTAACTAGAAGTTGGAAGTTGGAGGTTGGGTGGTTGCCAAGGGCGCAGCAAAATAAGAGGAACATTTAAGTTAAATCAAATGGGTTTTTAATATAAAATTTATTTTTCTCATAAATAATTTAGTTTTACTAAAATCAAATGTAAATGTGTAATGCATAAAAAGTACTTACTAAACTGCAACTTGATGATGTTTATTTATTAGTGACTAGTGTTCACTAATTTACATTTATACCACTTATATAACGATATTATAGGTAGATATATTTTATTTTTCCGTGAATGAAAATGAAACGTATAACCATATAATAGCGATTATAACTCATTAACGAATAACTCAAAATTTTTAAAAAAAAATATAGCAATATTTTGATTAACACGTAAAAATGTAATATAATAATACCTACTATGCAAATCTCCTTATATTTATATACCCATAAAATGAAACAAAATTAGCGCCAAAAAATAAAAATCACCACAAAGGCACCACGGGGCACGGAGGGTAGTAGTAGTTACGGCAGTAATTTTTTTTAAATATTTTTATTTCTATTTAATTTATTTATACTTTCAATATTCGATTCTGAGGAATCAGAAATATCTCCAATATTATGCTTTTATCAATATACCAACGTAATATATTAATTATAGAAATAAAATATAATAAGAACAGTGGTGCCCGATGTCATGGTATCCGCGCCACAAATAGACTGTGGAATTTAATAATTATTGGCATATTTTCTTGAAATTCAAGATAATCCTAAATGTATTGTGACAATATTTATATATTGACTAATGACTATAATATATAATATTATATCAACAATCAACGTGAAAATTTCGTGAGATTTATAAGCATTATTCAATCTGCATTTACATATTTTTGACCAAATGACCAAATGTACCTATTAAATATTAAAATATTAATACAAAAAATCAAATCCCTACGACCCTACCTAAGTATTAATTGTATAAATATAAGTAAATTTTAAAATATGATCAAAGGGCAACATCTGAAACTATTCATAAAGCCTATATTTAAGTTGGGTGATAACTTAAAAAGTTATTAGGTAAGTACTAAGTAGGTAGGTATTCATTATGTGTCTATATACAATAATATCAATTTCTGATCACTTTAATTGGTAGGTAAGAGTGTAGGACAGTGGCGGATACGAGGGGGGGCGATGGGGCGATCGCCCCCTTCTTTGGCTGTATTTTTAATTTTTATATTATAAATTATAATATTGGGCTGGAACTCACTAAAAGCCGATATTTCATTTGTGAAAATCCCCCCCCCCCCTTAGGTGACTTCTGGATCCGCTACTGAGGTAGGACAGATACATATACTTACATGACTACATACATATTTGTATTGTACAAACCACACAAGTGCATATATTTTTGTATACTACACATTTATACTTAAAAAAAACTCCAATGTTTCAACTGAACATGCTAATGCATTAATTTATAATTCATAGACCAATACTAATTTTGGATATAAAACTGTACAACAATGTAATATTAAATAGGTAATGTCAATAATTAATGATGTTCATGGTTTTCTTTTTTTTTTTAAATAGCACAAATGTATGAGTATTGTATTGTCATATTATCTCAATACTTTCTATAATGTATTTGAAACAAGTATTTAAATGATTTAATGAATAAATTATTATTTTTCATGTAGGTATAATCCTACATATTTAGCTATAGGCTCATTCTATAATAGCCATTAACAATATATGTAGGTATAGGTATGAATTAAATAAACAAAAAAATAAAACAAAAATGGTATACTTAGTATAGGTTACTGTAGCCTGTCAGTAAAGAAATAAATATATATTATGCACTATCTACAGTGCCACACAATACAAATTTAATAGAAAATTTATTTAAATTGAATGTAAATAAGGTAATATACCTAATAATACCATTAGGCACTAATCACTATATAATCCAAGTGTAACACTTAAAATCTTTATATATAAAAAAAAAAAATTATCGAAAATTTGCATGAAAAATTGTAAAGTAGCAGTTTTGAAAAAAAATATTATATACATTATACAGGAATTAAAGTTTAAATTCTTACATTTGCAAATATGTATTTTAATTTTTAAATGATTGTAGGTAGGTGCATATAATAGGTCTTTACAGAAAAATGAAAATGGACAGTATATTCATATACTAATGTATCTTCTACAAAATACCTCCAGTAAAAAAACACACCCAATAAATAATATTTTTACATAAAAGAAGAACATAAAAATAAGTTGTTAAAAATTGTATGTTATTATGTTAAATACTTATATGTATAATAATACTTCTATAACATATACATTCAATAACATCTTATAATTATGTCAGTAAATTTTCCAATTTTAAAATTCCTAACATTTAGGTCAGGTTATGATTAAGCTAAACAAGAGATTTTATTTTTGCTGTTCATGTCTTTTAGTAAACTTTTAAATTCAAAACTTCTTCTTAACAATATATGTAAATATAACCAATTATATTTCAAATAATTATTAATTAATATATAATATATATGTAACACGTAAAATGTATTTACTTGTGTTATTTGCAACTGCCTAGCAGTTTTACTAAAACTGACTTATTTGAACACAAAGAAATAATAAAAATGTCATAGTGGATTATATTAAAAATCAGTTCTTATTTATGTTATTAATTTTACCATACACTGCTTACATAACATAAACATTTTATAAATTAATTTTATCAAAGCAATAATACAAAATTTAAAACTTTTAATTTTATTAACATATTACAAATGAAATAAAATGCACCCTTGATTGGATAGGAGTATAAATAAAAATATCTAATAAATGAAAATAATAAACAATTTAGGAATTGTATTAGCTCTTCTTGTTTTTAAATTGATTATTTTATTTCACATAAATTAAATTATTCAATAGGCCAATCATAAACCTTCTAAAATCCAAATACCACAGAAACCAAAAGTTTAACCTAACACCTTCAACGGCTTCAACAAAATACTATTCTAACAGACTTGTACTTTTATTAAGTACTTAATTATTTAATAATGATAAAAAAAAAAATACAAAACAAGATGATGATTATAAAATTTAAAATTACAAATCATTATACATTTATAAAAAAAAAAAAAATAATAACAAGATTTTTTTCAATAAAATTAATAAACAGTATAAAAGTTTTACATTTTAAATTGTATTTGATTTTATTAGTTCAAGTATAAAATATACAAAAAAATTAATAAAAAAATTGATTTACAAAATTTTATAAAAATAAAATTTTTGATTATAAGTTAATAACATATTATATCAAAATTTAATTAAATTTTTGTTTTGATACTTGTTGATTTATCAAAAAGTAAGTTTAAATGACAACAAATAATTCACGTGTAAGGTAACTTGGCTTTCTGGTCTAACAATGTGTACAAACTGAGCACTGATGATATCATACCAACAACACCTATTGTACCTGGACTTAACCTAATAAATCCTAAATTTGTCAATGGTAACATTAAATCACAGCTATTTTTTACAGTATCGATTAACAAGTCTTTATGGCTTCGGACAAATTGGACTGCTTCACCAGTGAAAACATCTTTAGGAGCTACTTTTCTATTCAGAGTGTTTAGAATTTTTTTTTTTAGAATTGCTTTAAATAAATTATTCAACTCTATTGCATCTCTGACAAGATTCAGAACTATAGATAGTAACCAATATTTATTGCTTACTTGACCCCAACTTGATGCATTTATTTGTATCAAGTTATTTCTACTCAACCACAAAAAATGGTCACAGAACAGATACAAAGAATGAGCTATCTTTGAAAATGTCACACAAAATCTAATAGTTTTATCTGAATGATTAACAGTCCGCAATGCAGTATGCAATGAATCAATAAAACGGCCAAACCTCAATACTGTAAAAAAAAAAATTATTATTAGTAAGTATATAATAATTAACATACAATTCAGTTTACATAAAAACGTTAAAATACAAAATACCTTACCTATATAAATAGATAAAATGTGTTATAATGTTGTATTTATCAATTATCATAATTAATTACTTTAATATATTTTAATTTTTAATAATAGTTACTATTAATCTAAACCCAAATACTTTTAGTCTTACTAACACTGATAAAACAATTAAAAGCTAAGCCCAAAAATAAAAAATGAATACCTACTATAAAACTACATACTAAAATGATTACTTTTGCTCACGAAAGTACATTTAGTAAACATGCAAACGTAATAGAAACTAAGTATATATTTTAATATACAAAATAATATTATATAGTAAGAAGACATCTTATAAAAAAATTAAAGGAATGATATATATATATATTTTTTAATTACATATATTGGCAAAATACTATTTACCTTTACGAAATGCTGCCAAGGACTGTTCGAGCTGTTTGAATTTTTCAATTGATTTGTCATCGAAGTCATTTTTTTCCATATAATGCCATGTTGTTTTAGAACCATATTGTACAAACCTAAAAAAAAAAATAACAATTAATATCTATTTTAAATATTTCTAATATACTAATACATCTTTATGATTTATATAACATTATCACTTTTCTGCTAATGCTTTCAACATCAAATAACCATATAAAATTTCTCGTAAATATTGTACGCACCTCTCATCCATATATAGAAGGAGAATATTGCACCAGTCATCAAAAATAAAAATTAATAATAACCAATAACTAACCATAGGATTTTTAGTTATTATTAAGTATAAATCTCAGTAAAAATGTAACTGTGCAAGTGAAACCAACTACCTATATGGTGTTAGCTAATTAATTTTTTTTTATAAAGGTCCCCATATAAAAGCTTATATCATGATTTAAATTTAAATTGAAGTATAAAGGTGCCCACACATTGCAGCGGTGGCGGTAAAATTCTATTGTCTCGGCGGTGGCGGTAAAATTGTGTCCGGACTCATTTTAACGCTACCGCCACCGCCACCGCTACCGCTGCAGTGTGTGGGCACCTTTATACTTCAATTTAAATTTAAATCATGATATAAGCTTTTTAAATTATACATTATTTCATACCTACCTAGGTGCTTATGAAATGCATAAAATTGAAAAATTGTAACAAAACAAAAGTAGGCAAAAACAGGTAATCTATATTTTATAACTAATAATGTAATCGGAAGACTGGTTCTGCTGAATGTAAATTTGCTTTGGTTGTGTGTTGGCTAGAGAGACAATATACAGCGACATTCTCTTAGGACCATCCTTAGGGCCGTTCTTACAATATCCGGTTAGTCTTAACCGACACTTAACAGGATATTATAAGATTGGCCATAAAACAGACAATTTGAACAGAATATTGATACATAATTAACTATAAAACTTAACAGTTTTATTTTTTAGAATTTCTGGATCATTTTTCCTTGCCCTCGTCATACGTTCGATACTTGAGAGGTTCATCACGAACGCACAAACCACAAATAACAACGCTAATAAAATGGTAATAATAACAATATCGATTTGATTCAAAAATTACCTCGCTATTCTGTCACGGCCGGCTGTCTTGTTGTTCAGATCGACGACAAAATTCATTATTTCACCCGTAGACGCTAAGGACTGGACAGTGGAAAGTGAAAATAATGAAATTCGATTCCGAATGGATATTATTTAATGTATTGGTGGAAAACGTCTTCTGATCAGCGGCGATCCGGTGACGAGAGTGCAAAAACGAACGTTAAAACCAATAAATCACACACAAACATTTTCCAGGAAAAGTTGCACGACAGTACCTCACGGCTCACGGCTCACAAATTACATTCATGGTCTACCATTGTCCGTAATTGTACATAATAGAAATAATAATACGACCATCGTGGCATAGTCGTCGTATTATAAATAAACATTAATATTAATAATTTATTCCAATAATTATAAATTATTCCTCTTTTCAGTTTTCGGAAACGATTTAACGGCGGGGTTTTACGCGCAATTATTGTAAATCATTTCGAGATAACGTCCCAAAATGTTTATCACCCAAACACTCGTTGTTTACTTTTTTTTGCATACGGTCTAATCACAATAATTTTGCAATCGTGCTCTCCCCCCTACTCAGCACTCTTAGAATGCTATAGTAAAGTGTAATGCTGCTATCAAGGTGGAAAGGTGTATTTATACCATATATTATAATATTTAAACACCTTGGCGACTGTCGACTAACAGTACTACACAATAATATCATACTAGTATTTCTATTATATGATATATAGGACGTCTTTCGAATATATTATTATTATTATGATGTTTTTCTCGCCGCCACGATAGAGTTGAGCAACAGGTTGTTTTTTTCACGTTGCTTGCGTGTATATGTTGTAAAAACATTCTAATTTCTTATTCCAAATCAACGTGATGATGGATAGAAACAATAATTATTACTGTTAAAAACTACACACGATGAGCTTCTCCAGTCAGATATTTCGTTCGCCGGAGTACACGAGCTTCAGGTGCAACGTACCTCTTAAGCAAATCATATTGGACGATACCGGCACAAATAAGGTTTTCACTTTTTACTATTACTATTATTTTTCATATATAATCACTACTACTATACATTATTACCCCTTTTTTCACCTAAATAATTTTTGAACATCATACACACCTTTGATATAATAATAACATTAACATACAATGAAACCTCATCTAACGGACACCTTCAAGTAATGGACATCTTTTGAAAACACATTTCGCTTAACACAGGACACCTCCTAATAGCAAACAAAATCTCAGCAACCAAAGGTGTCCAGTATTTTGAAATTTGAATATAATAATATTATAGGTAACCTCTTGACGCCATGCTATAAGTTAAGTACAAACAAAAATTCTAATATATGCTTATAAAACTAAGAAATTTATGCTCTAAAAAACCTTAAAATATGCATGCATTTATTAAAAAAAAACTATACCTAGTCTGGAATATTATACTAATTATATAAATGCAAGATGAAAACATATTCAGCATGAACAGGCGAATTGATATCAACTGAACGTATTCAGAATAGGTATTCCTCATCGGCCGATTTGATGTTTTTTACTATACAAATAATTGGTAAAACAAATGGTAGATAGACTATTTAATAATTTATATTCAATCATACTTCTATTATTTTCCATTTTCAAGAAAATTCTCATTAAATATATATAATATATATTACAGAGACGTAGCCAGGATTTTTTTATGGTAGGGTCTTAACACTTAACTGAGTTATTGAAAGTCCAAAGCAACAACAATAAATTTATATACTTTTTAACTCAAATATTTTATTTTACAACTAATAACAAGAAATAAACAATGTTATTTAATTTTAATAACAATTCATAAGACAATTTTCATATTTCAATTTAAATATTTCAAAAATACGGCTAATTGGAGAGCTATAGCCTCTTCAGCCTCCCCCTTGGCTCAATGTTTTACATACATAAATGGTAACAACCCCCCCTCCATAAACAAATTCTGCGTACACCACTGCCTTGGCTACTCTACTGTATACCTAGTATGTATTAAATATTATTCTCTATGTTTCTCTACTGTTTTAATTTTTTTTAATAAAACATATGTAAAATGTACTTAAAATACAAATATAGCAAAATATGCACTTTTAAAGGGGAAATAAAGTTGAGCATGCAAAATATGCAAAATAAAAATGATTGCTTTAAATTTCTAGTATTGTGAAACAAATTGTTATATTACTTGTTATGTTTTAAATTATTATTGAATCCTATATATCCCAAGTCTTACAGTTATAAGTTTTAATTTAAGATCTACAATATTATTTGAAATCTAATTGTTGTAGGGATGGAGAGTTTACGACACGGGTCCTCGTTCAGTTGAAACCCCATTAGTGTTCTTGCATGCAGTCAGTGGCCGAGCCGAAGTCTTTTTCAAACAGTTGCTAACGCTCAGTTCAAAAGGATACAGAGTCATATCAGTATGTGATATTAATAAGCTTTTACCAAATCAACTAACTAAAAATTCTTAAACAGTCTAGTTATTTTTTTTTTAGGCTGAAAATCCACCTTATTGGAGTGTTACTGAATGGTGTGAAGGATTCATGCAACTATTGGACCATATGGATATTAAACAAGTGCATTTATTTGGTGCTTCATTAGGTAATTAAATAACTATAATAATTTTTAAATTAATAGCACACATTTAATTGTTTCTTATCTATGTACAATATTAGTTAATGTTCTGTTTGATAAAAAAATCCTAAATTGATTTTCAATAAACTTTATACCTATCAAATATAAATCCTATGATTAAAAATTATATTTAATATTCATGCTTAATTTTTTGAACATTATAAAGCTTTAAATCTACTTGTCTGAACACTGAACTAACTATTAATCATAAAAGTAATTGAACAAATATATGCAATTTTACCGTAATACGAATGACGCCATGAGAATGGTTAATTGTTGATAACTTTAAATACAACTTAAATTATTAAAACTATAATTTATGTATAAATGAAAATACTACATGAGAAATTATTTTCACGTCTTATTTTATTTTAACCAATGTAGCTTATAATTTGTTGATGTAGCATAATTATACAGTGTCCAGTGTCTATACAAAAAAAAAATAAATAATTCATAAATGCCATATACAGCATAAATTTCTGAAGTGTTGCCATTAATGAATTATAAAAATATATGCAAATGCATATAAAAAAAGCTTAATATATGTACTTGATTTTATTTTAGCTGCTGAAAATTATTCAACATATGTAAAAATTGGGGACCTTTTTAAGGGATTAAATAATGCAGAGATACAACATAATTGATAAATGCTTCTAACCAACCTATCAAAAATAACTTAGTATAGTAATGTAAAATTTGATTGATTATAATTGCTTTTAAAACATACACTTATTGTAATAGTATATTTTTACATTGGCCCTTCTTGCACAAAGCCACAGAATTATAGCATTAGCATATTATGCTGCAGATATTTCAAATGTAAAGTTGGTTTAATTTTTATATGTAATAATAATTTATCAACAATAATTTTGAGCTATATTATCTCTTAAGTACATATTTTAATATTAAAAAAGTTTCTATTGAGTAAAACAAAATAAGAAATTACTACAATGTTTCAATTCTTGTACAGTTATATTTAATAATTTTTAATTGCATTTTATGGCTACCTACATTTCTTATAAAAATCTGTGAAAATACTCTTGGCTTAAATTAATATCTTGTACTACTTTAAAATACATTAAAATAATTTATCATTAGTTTTTCAACTAATCCATGTTATTTAATTTCAATTTCAGCTTTAATAAGTAAATTAAAATAATATTTATAACAATAATCAAACATATTTTGTGTAATATAAATTTTATTAAATTATTATTTATAATTTTATGAGATTAAATAAATATTTGGTAATAATAAAATAAATTAGAAAGTCTTTAAAATCATATACAGTAAAACATTCATTAATTCTATATGATAAATTCCTCTATAAAATAAGGATTTTTTGTTTTCCATGAGACTTTGTTAAATAGAAGTTTCACTGTATTTATTTTAAACTTTGTTAGTAATTATCATACTATACTTGAATTATAGAACTTGATGTAATTAAAATATTTACCTATCTAATATATCAAAAACATGAGAATTTTTGATTACGTGTATTATTTACATCTAAAAATGATATACTGAATAGTGAATAATGAATATTGATAAATATGCACTAATTAAGTGTGTACTATTGTATAGTCAATCAGTTATACAAAATAACTCAATATTTTAATAGAATAAAAATATAAAAGCAAACTGTGGTTATTATATATAAAAAAAAAATCTTAAAATAGTATTTTTGATCTGCCAAAAATCTTTAATTTTCAATCACTTCTATGCTTAATGGTTAATATGATTATTATTTAATGTATACATTTCTTACCTCAACCAGAATATAAGAAATTTCCTGGAGTCAATACCTTTTTTATGAGATTTAATTTTTAAGCATTCCGTCTCCATTTCTTTTTTTTATATGTCTCCAAACAAAAGTTGCATCACAAATTATGAGTTTGTACATACATTGAACAATATAGTAGTTACCAATTTTATGCATGTAGCTGGGTTTTGTTATGTACATAACAGAAGCATAGATAAGCTATACACTATAGAAACTATACGCTATTGTTCATGAGATTAAATGGTGCTAAAAGTAAAAATGAGTACAAATAAACATGTAGAGATTGCATAGCGTACCGTTTAGTAATTGTATATTCTTATTCTTGTTTAGGTGGATTTTTGGCACAAAAATTTGTAGAGTTCTCTACAATTGTACATCAGCCTAGAGTTGTATCACTATTTTTATGCAATTCTTTTACTGATACATCAATATTTAAATACAAAGATGCTGCTGTTTTGTAAGTTGAATTCTGTTTTTATCTTATATTAACATTATTAGTTAGGTAGTTCTTATGTCTTATAATAAGTAAACAGTACATGTCTCTAAATTTATAGTTTTATCTTAAACTTTATGTAAGTACTGTAATGTTAAAATAATAATAATGAGATAAATGTTTTACTTAAATAGTTGAATAATTATTAACTATTATATTAAAATTATTTTTTTATAAAGTAGCAAAAATACTTGCATACTTTTAAAATTATTTCAATTTACCTTAACAGTTAGGTTTTTAGTGTTGATAACATTATTTCTTTTAATCCATTGTTTTAAATTGTAATTATTTACTTTTAAAATTTTTCTAGGTTTTGGATTTTACCTGCAATGGTGCTCAGGAAAATGGTATTATCAAATTTATCATCAAGGGAAACATTTTACGATACACAAATAATGGATTCAATAGATTTTATAGTTGAACTGGTAATTGGCTTAATACCCTTAGTTTTATTTTGGTAAAACAAAATAATTTATGTCAAATTTAATAATATTGTACTTATATCATTTAGATTGAATCATTATCACAGGCTGATTTAGCATCTCGTTTGACCATGAACTGTTTGAATAGCCGTGTTAATACATCATTGATGAGAGGCTTAAAAAGTGTCACCCTTATGGATGTATTTGATGATTACGCTTTGGGTTCACCCATTAAAGAAAAAATTTACCAGGAATATCCTGATGCAAAATTGGCTCAACTCAAGTCTGGTGGTAATTTCCCATACCTAAGTCGCAGTGATGAAGTAAATTTACACTTGCAGGTAAATATACTTTGTCAGTATTATTTCCAAAGTATACTATATTGGAATTACATATTTCAGATACATTTGCGGAAGTATGATGGTACTCCTTTTAGTGCTAGTGATAACATTCCCATTACAGAGTAATTTGAATAATGTATCACCAAAAACTGCTCAATAATTATACTTTATTACTGACCAACTTGCTGAATATAAGTGTGCTATGAACAATTTTGGCCTATTCTTAAATACATAATTTATATAATCGCATTTAGTTATAGTAATTGTTGAGTCTTATCACTGTTATATATTTTTTTAAAGTTTAAATGTATTGTTCAAAATTACTCTAATACTCTGTATTAAAATTATAAAACATTTGCTTACAAAAACTAAATGCCATATTTTTCAACTTCGCTGCTAACCTTTTAGAATGTATTAATAATATACACCAAGAGTATACATTGCTAGAACTTTGATTTTATATACTGCGTTATTTATGTACATAATTACTCTATGTTGTCTTAATTAAAATCACAAAAAACCATGATAAAAATACACAACATACTTATATTTTATGCGGTGATAATATTTTTATTATTAACTTAATTTGATGTATTTTTTCAATTGTTTGTAATTCATATATATATATTTTTTTCTCAAATTAAACAAATTGAATACTCGAGCATACTCCAAGGATATGTGGTGATATATTTTATATTTAATATTTTTACTATTTAATGTTTATATAATAATTTACTGTGAATACAAATCTTGTACCGTTATTATTTTGATACAATATAGCCAATTTATTTTTGAATATGTGTTTTATATATTTATTTAATTATTTATATATTATATTATTACTTTTTTAATTTGGTAACTAAGATATTTTGTTGACAGATTTATAAAAAAAAAAAATAATTCTTCAATGTTATTTCTTCTTTTTCATCTTCTTCTTCTCTGACATTTATAATTCTATTAGAGTTTTTGCCGCCATAATAATGTCATTTAACTGATTTTAATAAACTTTTTTTCTATCCTTATTAAGTTGGAATTTCGGGTTCTTGTAAAGCATAGAATTATTATTTAAAAATATTTCCTAAGTTATTTACTTTCCTATGACCAGTAAAGATGTACAACGTACCATTGTATCACAGCAAAAATGTATTTGTTATTATTTATTATTGGATATTAACGACATTTTAATATTTTATCAAAATAATATGTAAGCAGTCCTAACATCAACAACTCATGAAAAATTTAAAAAAGTAATAAATATATTCATGAGATTAAAAATCTACAAACACAATAGGTAGGTACATTATATTTTTTGGTTCATGGGCGACGATTGAATTTGTATTTAGCTATATTTACATTTAAACAAAGGCAAAAGTATCTTATATATATGTGTGTAAGGTTATACAGTATACCATTAATTTTTTTGTCGTTCGTAGAACATTGTGGACAGTAGATTACCGGTATACCTATAGTCCCACCGAATTTCCCCTCGAAATTCTCGTTTCACGTTGAAGTTTAAGTTGCGTACAACCATTTCCAAAGGTCATCGAAATTTTGTTAAACCCACAATAAGCTCCAATACACTGCGTTAAACAGAATGAACGATGCTGGGAACACAATCCTACTTTTTTCGTCGATCCAAATCGAAATCTGTTGAGCCGTAGTTGTTAAACCGCCATGCAATTGACGTGCTGATTCTTCAGATACCTTGAATTTTACCTTGCCCATCGCTTTCATTTCCATCGTGTAAGGCAGTTCTGCGTTCAATTCTGTCGTACCCTGAACATAATTTACCAACCATTAGTTAAATATAATATTATATATTAATTATTAGGTAACCTGTACAAATTACTGTAATGTGTACACATAAGTAGGAGCCATAGCCGAGGGGGGCTTAGCCATTCATGAAATGTTTATAAACATGAAGTTATTATGACGTGTCGATAGTTCAAATTATTAAATAAAGCATATTTTTGAACATCGAAAAGTGACGAAAAAGAAAAAAAATAAGCACACGTCATTTCATAGTAAAACTACTAAACTACACTAGTAGGTTAGTGACATAATTACCTCAGGGGCAACAGAGGCAGTTTCCTCGAGACCGTAACATTTTGAGTGCTCACAGCACTTTTTTAGTGACAAAGTTGTATTTTTACTATTTTAGGATTGAAAAAAAATGTTTTGCCTCATCAGAACGCTGCTTTATATGTAGGGCGTAAGCCACGTCTGTATTATAATTTATAGGTACATTTATTATGTATCTAAGATAGTATATATCTAGATGTAACAGAAAAAAATAAAAATAACTGGGTACCTAACTACATTTATTTAATGATATTATTGTGTATTAAATATTTTGTAATTATTTGTTTCCGTAATTCCGTATCATATACTCATATGCATAAATATTAAATGCACTTATTGCACTGAAAAGAGATGCTTATCTTTATTTTATTTTTTTATTTTTTTTGGGGGGGGGTGTATAAGTAAAATTTAAAAACATTTCACCCCCCCCCCCCAACATGACCAAATTATGCCACTGCAGAGATGTAACTCGAGCAGAACCTATAAACTAGCATAAATTATTATTTATTATATAATATTACAAATTAATAATAATAATACAAGTCATTAACTTATGTCATAATATGTAAACATGCGTAATTATATTAATACCTACTTTATAGCCCAGACTACATATATATGTATATTTAGTACCTACATATACACTCAATGCGGGATCTTTAATCTTTATTAAAACTGAAATTACTATCATAGTCATTACTCATTAGTCACACCCATCATTTTACTATAATAATAATTTATCTAATACGTCATGGTACCTATGTACATTGTTGGTACAAATGTACAATATCCAGGGTTGGGCTTGGCCAGTTATCAGCAAAAATTTAAGTGACCTGATTATTTGTTTGGTTACATTTGAAACTTGTAATCAGTTAGGTACGTAATTATCAAGTTACAGATTGAAATTATAATGTACCTAACTAATAACAATTTCTATTGTAATTTTAAATAAAATAGACCTAATGAAGTTAATGAAGATATCTAAAGTTAGGTATACATTTAAAAATATAATAATTGAACTAATAAAAGTTTATTTTTTTTTTATTAATTTATAAAGTTTTCCTGACAATTGGTCATCTAAACTTAAGGCTAAAAGAATAATAATATTTGACATTTTGAAAAAGGTTAACATAAAAAGAAAAAAGAAAAGTAAATATATAATTTTTTAAATACATTTTATACAGGTAGGTATCTGCCAAGGTAATTAACATTGATATAAAATTAAAATATAAGATATCGATATCACTATTAGATACCTATATTGGCTATATTTAAAGTTTAAATAGCTTCATTCGAAGCTATCAAATATACTCATAAATGTTATTTCATACAATGACTACCTACCAATAAGTATCAGTATCGTGATGTATTTAAGTAAAAGTATTCAAATAATTTTTCAATGCTTTTATTGAGTATCTTGTAACAGTTGTAACTTAAAATGCAATTGATGTAACTAAAATGAACTACAAGTTACTGTAAATATAACTTATAACAAGTTAAAATTTCTAAAGTTTCTTGTAAACAGTGGCGTAGCCAGCAGGTAGGCCTGGTAGGCCCGGGCCTACCCACTTTTCTCCAAAAATGAATGTTTTATATTATCATGTTTTTTATTAAATAAAAATATTCATTAATAATCCTTATTCCATCAAAATATCGTGCCTACCCAAGAAAAATTGTCTAGCTACGCCACTGCTTGTAAAGAAGTTTCTTGCAACTGTAGTAATCAAATGTCAATATACGAGTATTAATTATGGATTCAGGGTTATAACTTATAAACTTATAAATTATAATTGTATAATATTTTCATATATTTATATCTAACATTCTAATTAACAATTACTAATGAAATAAGTAATAACATCGGTAATTGAAGATTTTAAATTATTGTATGACATACTATACACAATAAAATAAACACCTTACCTATCATTTCAACAGTAATTTTGTAAAATAGAAAATACTGCAGGAATGCCAAATAAATCTTCAATTTTAAGAGTATACTAATTAATATTTAAATTAATTGGAGATTTGTAAATTATAATATGACTTGTATATTCATTTTATATTTTTATATAAGTAATAAGTATTATAAAATCAAAAAATATTTTTTAAAGAAAGTACCTACAATAATAAATAAGCTATTCTTATTTTAAAATAATCTTTGCACACTTCAAATACACACTTGTATATTATAAAAACATACAGAGAAATTAACCTATTTTACTCAATCCCATTTAATCCTTTAATAATAAATTTATTCAAATTTTGATTTTTGAAATTTTGAAATACATTTAAGAACATATTTTCAAATTCTTAAGATTTTTATAACTTTTAAAAAATGTCCTGTAGCGGTATAAGCTTTTATTTTTTTTTTGAACTTTTTATAAACTCCCACTTAATTGTGAATTATGTTAATATGTGAATATTTTTTTTTGTACATAATTCAAAATCCAAACAAATTGTTTAAAATTGATGTAAATGTTAGTATTAAAAAGTAAGTAGAAGTCCTAAACATTTTACAGACATTTATAATAGATGTAACATTGGATCTAATATTTATATAATCATACTTGAACCACTTCTCCAAATTATAAGTTTTGATAAATTAAAATTAATTACATACTAACATTTTCAAGTCACTATAGCTCCTGTGATCTTCCAAACCTATATTAACATGGAGTTATATTATATTTAAAGTTCACAAAGTTAAATAACTCAAAAACTACGAGTTCAAATTTTGATAGTCAGCATTTTCAGAAAATTATTCATTAAATACATTTTAAAATGCAAGAGCAATTCTCATTTTAAAAATAGAGGTTTATATTTTCATATGATATTCCTAACTCTTAAGAATTTGAAAATATGGACTTAATTTATTTTAAAAATTCCAAAAAACCGATATCAAATAACTACTTTTTTGAATAAAAATCTGAATGAACATATCTGGTGAATCACTCTGTATGGCTATATAGGTATACCTTCATCTCGATATCAATATATCATACATTCATACATTATGCCCATGCAGTTGTGCATATACCTTTAAGGTTCTACCTATACGTAATACATATTACGGTAATACGGTATACTCAAATTATACAGCTGCAATCATCTCAAAGAATGGAAAATCAATCAGAGGCTCCATAAGAAAACTATTGTGTTACAAGCCACAAGTCACAACCCATCTGGAAATCATTCCAACGTCGCATGCTTGCATAATATAACATTATTTTAAGTCAGAGATTCCCACCGGGGTGCCGTGAACTTTATTTAGGGTTCCGCGAAATTATTTGAAATGTATTTTTTATTATATTATTTATTCAATAATAATTAAAAATAAAAATATATAGTTAATTTTCAATGTAATAATTTGTTTTATAAAATATAATATGTGTAGATGATAGTATATTATATCTACATCTTATTACTTTTGTTCATACTTATGCACTGTTAAATAAAGCCGAAATTGTCAATAGGGTGCCTTCGGATTTTTAGAAAATGACTAAGGGTGCCGTGTCAAAAAAGTTTGGGAACCTCTTACAATGTAAGTAGACAAAAGTAATCACGTATTCATGTGGCATGGCGGTATAACGACAATAAGGAAAACAACTCAACGCGACCTACCTACCTATACCTATTATATTAGATATACTTATAGGGCTTATTATTTTACATAAAATAAAATGTATTTGTTCTGTATACGTATATAAATATATTATATACTTTGATAGTTTGATAGGTTTATGTTTATACTTTACATTGCTTTGTAACCTTATTCCGTCGTGAAATAAACCACCGGCTGCAATGGTTTGTTGCGATTGCTCATTATTGACTATCCCCTTGGACATTTTGCTCGCTTTGATTGATGACTTAAACATTTGTTTGTTGGATTTACTTTTTAACTTTACGGGGTGACATCTGAAAAAATAACAATAACAAATATTCATATCTACTTTCCCGTAGTTAATAATATTTAATATCATATTAATTGGTACCTAACTGTGGCGTAGCCAAAAAAATATTTTTTTTTTTATGTGGGGGAGTAAAATTTCATTATAAATAAATAAATATACTTATGTTTTACAAAATAAGAGACATTTTGGGGGGAATGGTTATAGAAATTTTGAGGGGAATAACCCTATGGGTTAGAACCTATTAACCCCCCCCCC
>VUJU01003475.1:0-25517 GCA_009835225.1 Aphis craccivora | reverse complement strand
ACGAAATCTGTCGAAAACGCGAAAATTTGCAAGTAATTTTGAAGTTGAAAAATCATAAAATTTTTTGTGTTAATAACTAAGGATTAAAAATACAACACTAAGTTTTCTTTCAAGTATCTATAGAGAAAACTTGAAGCACCATTACAGGGAAAATTTTAAGCGCGTTTGAATTTTAAATTTTTACGAAATAGCGTAACGATAACGATTTATCCCCAAACGATTTTAATTATTTGTTATTATTCAAAAAGTATAAGTCGTATATACTTGAAAATTTCACCAGTTAATAAGATTGGCATTTTCTTTACATGATTTAATTTTCAAAATATTTTGAGTTTTTTTGAGCTATTTATAGACAGTTGAAATTTTCAATTTTTCTGAAAAAATTTTTTGAATTGTCGATAAAATTTTTCTGTCCCTATCAAAATACTTGAAAATTTAATACAAAGTTCCCAGTTTCAAAACCATGAATATTTGCAGATTATTTTGTAGGCATAATTCATACAAATTTTTGTATAAGTAGCTCAGAGTTGAAAATTTAGTACAAGATTTTCCATAAGTTTAACTAATAATAAATTACCTTTTTCACCTACCACTGAAAATTATATCCTAGGCTGACAAATCATCTTTGTTCAGAATCGTTTTTCGTATACAATGGTAATTATCATTGGATTCAAATTTAACCCTCCTATAATATATAATAGTGATCCACACGGCACCTAATGTACAGCAGAGCGGTACTCACTTGCCCGCTTTTTTTTTATATTTTAACTTATATTTGTTAAAACCATTTAAAAAATAAAAATAAAACGTTGAAACAGTTAAAATTAATAAATATATAAAAATAAAAACAATTACAAAATAAAGACTATAATATTTAATAAATAATGGTAGATCATCAATAAGAAGTGCCATCATACATTCCTTCAAACATACATTTCCTTTTTTTATATAATTATAAGTAATACAGAGGGAAATGGGTAATTAGTATTAATAACTAGTACATTGAGTTGGAACTTTTAAACTTATACGTTAAAATTAGATAGTGGAATCTAAAATACTAAAAAAGTCTTTACGGAAAAAATAAAAATTTTATAATCGTTTTTGGTAAAGAAGATCAATAAGAAAAAAAAAGTACAAGTGTATAATTGTGAAGCGGATAATTCATATTAATATCATATTATGATAAAATAATTTTTAAAATGTTGACTGAACTCATTCAACTAGTTCAATTACATAATTTGTCTAAGGATTCCATAAAACCGACCCATACTCAACTGTAGATCTAACTGCAAAAGCACAATAGATGAATATTTCAGATAGGTAACTGGAATTCACTGGATATTCTTCTGATGAAAGTATACAACCCAACACTTTCAATGTATTGTAGTAAATAAAATTATCAAAGTGAGCACAGCTAACGAGGGCGATAGTAAATTTTATATAGGTAATATATGATTATCGATCTACCTTGAAGGACATCCTATGTAAATAAAAATATTTCAGCATAGGTATTGAATAGATTGACTAATTATAACCAGTTTCCTATAAATCAATATATCCAAGAAAGAAGATCGTCATCTATCCTGGATACGTGTAACAAGGAAATAGGTCATACATAATATATTTTAGCAGAATCCATTTACAGGGCATTACTTGAAACCCTTCTTTAAATTAGTGCAACGTATAACGTACCTATATTTATGGGCGAATGTAAGTCCCCACACGAGATATATCAGGTAAAAATTACCCTTGATATGCATACGTAAGCTCGCACACGGAAAAAAATTACACCGATAAGTAAGTTCCCACAAAAAATTATACCAAACACCATAGGATGGGAAAGTTATCGATTTTTTTTTTTATTCGTTAAGTTAAGTTATATTAAAGTTAAAAGTTATTCATATTTTTTTTTGTTAACTCGCTAAGTAAAACGTTTACCTTGCAAAAACGTATAGTTACATGTAATAGATAGTAGATCGGCCTTACTGGAATCTATTCTGATAGTTTTACTTATAAGACTATAGATTGAATTAGTGATGAATAATATAAAAGATTAAAATTTAAAATGTTTTGATATAATATTATGACGTTGTATAAAAAATAAACCGAAAAATGTACTTACTCTTGTATTTACTCGTACATCAACTCATCAACATCAGAAAAAGAAAGCTTAAAGAAAAAATTGTCTAACCTTTTAAAAGAAGTCTGACAATCTGTTTTGACTAAAAGATGCTACCTATATATATATATATATTAAAGAACAACAAACAATGTCGAAAACTTTAAAATCAATATGAGGGAACATATTAATTCAACCTAATTTAAAATAATGTCATTTTTATTTAAATTAATAATTTATGCAACAATCATTGTTTTTAAATAATAACTTAACATTTTGTTACAAATAAATACTAAAATGCTTTATTATTTAACATACTAGATACTAGTTATAGTAGGTAGATGTTTAGGCAACTACCTACACGTTTTTCTTAATTTAACTATTCAATTTCTACCATAGTTATATGCAATATGTATTTATTAGTTATATTTAAATCATATTATTTCGTAATTTAAAAAATAAACAAAAATTTATTAATAATAAGCATGATATTAACTTTATTGTATAATAAAAAATTCAAATTTAACTCATCTTTGTTAGTATGATTTTTTTCGAATTTTATTTGAGTGGACTTTAATTACGTCATTTTGGTGAAATATGTTAAAAACTTTATGGAAGTAATAAAATAAATATAGATACAAAAACATGATTTTTTCAATTTATCAATAAAAAAAAAAAAAAAAAAGAATAAAAAGAATAATAATACGATGAAGCTAGAAAGCTAGAGGAAACTATTGTTCTATTAATACCAATTACATCATGTAACTACAGTACTATGGCGTTTTAGCCACTAGGTATAACATATATTATGAGATTATGAGACAAAAATCAAATTAAGTGCACGCGTACACAAGAAGACGAGAAACTTGCTTCGTTCATACAGTACAACAGAATTTACGGATTTACGTTGAATAATTCTCAGTCTCGGAGTTACCCAATCAATCATTCACGATTTTTGTCACAGGCTATTATAATCTATATATATATATACTATATAATATATATATATATTATATACGTGGGAACATCAGACATCTGTTGCTTTCCCGAATTATAGTGTAGCCTTAGAACTCTTCTTACCGCCATAGCTTCTGTTTTCCAGATATCAAATTATTGTAATTCTACCGTCAGTTTGAAACTTTACTCGAACCCGTTTTCACTATTTTATTTGAAGCCTGCCGTGTAGTGGAAATGATAATTTTTTCATCATATTTTCAAAGCGTCTTTGTTTCTTATACAATTATTAAACTATAAACGTATATAACATTATTATGTTTGTATCATCGTAAAATCGTATGCGCGAAATTATGTTGCAAAAAAATATGATTTAGCAGAAAAAACAGGAAATCAAAAGAAATTGTGTTATATTCACTCGAATAGACATAATACGTTTTAAAATATGGACATATAAATATATATACCATTCTATTATATAGGTATATTCGTGTATATTTTAAAAATATATAAAAAGAAAATTTAAATCGTATACAAATATTTGAATATTAAATCGATATCAGACTGAGAAAACTTTTATTTGAGAAGACTGCATAATTCAAATTATTATTACTGTAGAATTCATATTGGCGAGTAAAAACCGTAAAACAACTTACACAGACTTATGGATGTTAAATTCAATTAAAAAGCATTACTATAAACATGTGAAACAATACCTTTTCAACGACCAAAATTTTACTCAAGTCATACTTATCCATTACTCCCAAATGCATTTTATTTGTGGACGAAACGCGTTCACAGTTGATGATGTAAACTTGACATTACAGTTTTACACATATATTATTTTTTTTTTTTTTTGGAATTTATACTTAAGATATTTCGATATTTCATTAAATATTTTTATGACATTTTAATAATATAATGTAATATTTATAATTTTATAGCACTTAAGTTATAATGAATATTAATTTATTAGGCCTTAAAATACATCATATTATCTGGATACCCCGTCAAAATGTCATAATAAAAATGTTATTACAAATAAGTCACCAAAATAAAACTTTCTCAGTTGATAAAATATCATCCCAGTTGCTGATATAGTTTATACTTTCGTTTGTTATTTAGTCGTTAGTAGGGTTTATTTAGATTAGAGCTTTACAGGTACCAAATAAAATACATTTCAGCCATTACTCTACACTGTGTAAACTGCAACTACAGTAGAAATTCACTGTCAGTAAGTAGATAAAAATGTTTTATTTTTGTTTTATTTTAACACCCCCAAAAGGGTAAATAGTACAGTAAAAGACAAAAGAAAGTAAGAAAGTTTTAAAGTATAAAATAGATTGAAGCTTTTCCAAAATAAACTTACATACAAATTGTTTGTTATAATATTGTTTGATTAAGTATAAAAAAAATCTAAAAAACAGAAGATTACTATTAAATTAAATTATTTTATTTACATAAATAATACAGACAAAACGAAAAAAGTTTATTTAGAAATAAGTAGAGTAAGTATAGTTCAATATGAACAATGATTAATTCTAATATAATCATATTAAGAAATATACCCACGTATGCTAATGAAAATGGGGACTAATAAAAAATAATAAGTTCAGAGAAATAAAATCAAGCACCTTCCAATGGAAACATAAAAAGTCACTCCCACGCTTAGTTCAAACAATAATCAACAAACTAAGAATAATTTAAAATTATACTCCCACGAGAATCTATTGAAGAAAATTAAATTAGTATTTTTCCTATTTAACTCGCAATGGGTTGGCCTTTTCTTATGTGACTGGTGTGTTGTTTTGTTAAAAATAAATATAAAATGCACTTTATATGTCATTACGAGTCCAACACCCTTCAATCGCTTACAATACATTAACTAGGGTGACTATTTTAAGAAGACAAAAAATGACAGTTGTTACTCCAACCCTGCACCAAAAAAAAAAAACAACGTAAACAATTCAATATAATATCAAATATCATAGATCATACTTCTACATATTTTATAAATTATATAATATTATAATACGTATATACTTAAGTTCGTAGTGCATAATATGCCATACAATATAATTATTATGTCTCATGCTAATCGTTAATTTAATAATTCTTCATCGGCATCGGATCTAAAAAAAACTGTCTTCTAAAACAGTTTTAGATTAATATATTGTTTCATACATTGATTTTTTTTAAAGATACAATGTATTAATATGGAAAACAGAATTCCAATGGGACCATATTCTAAAAAACGGGATAATAAGCGTCACGCTCGAAGTTTGTCAGGATAACGAGATATAATGATAAAAAAAAGGACGATCCCATTTTAAACGAAAAGTCTGGTCATTCTAGTCTAATCTCACATATCTGTATTTTTTTCTAATTGCTAACCCTTATTTACATTGGTCGTAAATATATTTCAAATTCACTATAATATGTAAAGAGAATTTTTCTGAAGCTTTGAGTTGTTAGAATGATAACAATTGTCTTGAGCATGGTGTTCTAACAAAAGAATTTTCTAATCTTATATAAGATAGTAACTATATTAGTTTCATATTATATTGAAAAATATCTACTACTACTAAGACACTTAAGTTAACTAAAATATATGCACATAATGTTTACACATAGATAAATACATATTATAAAATACTGAGTCGTATATTATTATAATATTAGAATTATTTCACATACACGGCACTCAAATTCATATTATAAAACCACCTCATCATTTTCATACTGCAGTTACCATTTTTTAGGTTACCGATAGAGGATACATATTTTAGTTTTACTCTACTCAATCAATTTATTATACTTATTTATTTCATCACGATTTTAATGACACTGTAGAGTGTTTTTTTATTATATGTATCACTGTGATACCTATACAATATACTAATATCCTATACCTATTGGTTAGCCCAGTATTAAATTATATTATATTGGGTGATATTTATTTGAAGTATAAAACAAAACTTGTATAATCATCGATATTTCTTAAAATTAAAATCTAACTTCTAAAAATATAATAACTTTGAAATGAAAAGAAATTCATGTGGTGTATTATGAATAAAAAACTACCTTATCTAATAATAAGATAAAAATATTTTCATTCATTCTGTACAGTTTGTTGGGAGTTCAGAAATCTTTTATTTGATATAGTGTTTAGTTAAATTTTTTATCTAAAAACTTTTATTCTGTTACTTTTTTTACTATGCATCGTGGTTAATTATAATTATTGTATACATTTTAACTGTCATTCAATTCATATCACTTTACTTTTATTTATTTATTATTATTATTATTATTTTTTTTTTTTTTTTTGAAAAAATTATTATTAAGTTTTTTCTTTTTTTGCTAAAAAAACTAAATAATTTCCTCAAAGAGTTCCATTTATAATTAATGCCAAATAACATAGCTAGTGTACTGTTTAATCGTATAATACGATAAAATTGTATTATATAAAATTGTATAACTGTGGATTTTGATAAAACGTACTGGTTTGAACAACTATTCATAAATATGTAAATATTATATAATTTCTTAAAAAAATTACTTGTCAGAATTTAAGTTACTAACATTATCGGAAGTTTAATAAATAAATGATTACCTACGAGAACAATATATCTTAACGACTTTTGGAATAACGCTATACATTTTTATTTGTTAAAATTGTATATCATACGTTATTTTTATTTTCTGGACTAAATTATAAGATTAGATTTTATAGACGTAGGTTTTTTCTCAGAAAGGTTTATTGTAACATTTATGTCTACACGAAAATATTATGATTTAGAAAACGGTATCTCTGAGTATGAACACGTATAAAATACTTGTAATAAAATATAAAGAACCATAAGCTCTAGTGTTACTAAGTATAATAACTCTCACTTTAGTGAGAGTACGAAAAAAATTGTCCGGTGTGTTAACATCGCTTGTTGTAATATGAAGTCACCATACAGCTTAGCACGTTTATTTAACGAGTTAAACTACCAGAAGTGTCTTCTTTAAATTATTATACTACGTTTGAAATGCTATTTCCGAAAACCGTCTTAATCTCGAGCAACATGAATAATTAAATCGTTTTCTGACAAACGGTGCAAGGGGGATTCACACATTCTATTAAATATTTTACTACAGATAGTATTGTTAAAGAATTAGTACTACAGCAATAAAATACCATTTGTAATAAAAGTAATTCTTTAATTTTTTAAGCATCTTATTTTTCAATTTTATGGTTTCGTGATCGACTTCTAGAACAACTTATAATATGCACATCTTAATTTTATGAAGCAACTAAGGATCAAATAAAAACACGTTCTTATTTCGTAAAATTATGGAATTACATATTATATAGCATATAAGTAAATGTAAGAACGTGAAGTCTTAATTTAACACAATTACAAATAGGTAATGTTTTTTCATTAATTGAAAGAAGAAAATAAGGTAGAACTGCTCTTCTATAAAGTAGGGTTCGAGTGTTACCTGTTATTGAGTAGGTTAGTGTTATGGGTATGTTATACTTGAATTCAATGATAAATTATTGCAAACGAATTTACAAAAAACTATTATGAGCGAGATGAAGGTGTTGTACCTATAATAATAATTTATTATATAAATATTTATCTACTATATTAATTTATATAAGTGTTAATCATTTAAATGTTTTTAAAATATTATTATGTATATTATATATAATAATACACAATACACGTAACAGTTTTATATCCCCATAAATAATATTTTTGGATTCTAAAAATGCTTAAATCAAAATAGTTAATTACTGATTTTATATATGAATAAAAATGCATATTTTATTCTGATATTTACTATATTACGATGATAAGGCAATACAATTTGAATCTATTAAATCGTGTCAAGAAATATTGTATAACTATACTTAAATAAATTGTTGAATACAGCGTGATTAGAGAAAAATATATGTATTGCGTTTTTATTTCTAATTTATAACTATATATATTATAATATTATATACTATAAATTAAGTATTTTTTAGGTTTACGTACTTTCGTTTTCTAATCAATGAGAAAATTAGTTATTACAATGTGGATTTAAGTTAATTAATATAAAAAGGTAAAAAAATAATAATTTTTGACATTAGTTATTTTTTATGTTGTATTAAAGTAATCTGTACCCAAAATCTAAATATAATAATTACTGCAAGGTGACAACAGGCTTCAAACGCAACAGAAAAGGATTATTACCATATTTCAGACAAGTTAGCTAGAACACAGAAAATAAGTAAGTGTAGAAAATCTGAAAATTATGATAAAAATATGTCATAAGAAAGTGTTTTTGAGTCATCTCTTCGCATAATATACATAATGGACATATTGTAAATCACAGAATCCGTTGGGGATTAGGTATATATTTTGCACTGTGCACATTTTTTTTATCGTAATTGCAAAATAATAGGAATTAATTTTTAAATGTTTATTTAAAAAACTTATATACTATTTTATACTTGAAGTTGGTTTCCCGATGTTTTTCTGATAATTTTCAAACTAGTGACATTATTTTGCAACAGTCGCTTACTCGCATACATTAACAAAATTTGGAATAATAACTTCACATATCATCCATGCACCGCATTGTTTCCGATCGGTTACACCTTAATTTTATTATTTCGTACCGATTTTGGAACGGGTTTCAAAAGTTATAATTCACTACACATTTTTTTAAGTTAGAAAAAAAAAATTTAGTATAGTCTACCCACGTATAATGGTACGTTATAAAATAATTTTTCCCTTATAATATATACATGTTGTGGGTGTGTATGTATAGAGAGATCGAGGGTCGCCATCGTCTCACTCTGGTTTTACTTTTTATTTTTCCGTCTTATATACACACACATAAAAAAATATATATACGTATATATATATGTAGGTCATTTAAGCACGAAATCGGGACCCTATCCACGCCGCTTTTGGTTTTCCGCCAACAGCACACGCACCCACCTCGTCTTATATAAAAGCGGCCATTCGATTTCCCTGTGGCTGTATAGATTTTCCTGAAGTCACCCTCTGTACGCCGTCCCGGGGACTACGTACAGTACACACTGTGTAATGTGCATATACTGCGCTCACTGTTTCGCCCGTATTCCGCATAATTGTTTGGGAAATCGCCACCAGGGGTTAACGGTCGTATAGTGGGCATGTCGCTTCTGTCGGTGGAGCTATCGATCGGCTACCACCACCGACAGAGTGAAAAACGCGTGTAAGTGCAGTCGACGCCTATTTATACACGAGAGTTTTGCACCTCCGACAATTTTCCCCATACCCTAAAAAATAATAATAACAAAAACTAAATACCGCAAATATAGCAAGGTAAAAATATGTAAAATATAGTTAATTAATTATAATTAATATGTTTTATTATTATTGCTTACCAAATAATCCCTTTCGATTTCAGTTTGATTACGAGAGCTCACTTAGCTCTCATTCATACGAACCCGTGTTCAAATAATCAGTCAAAATTCCATTCTCAACGTTCAAACAATCTTTCACCACCAATGTCAATTATTTGAAACGAAGGTAATTTTTAGCAAATATCACGTTGTAACTTTTAAATTGTAGTGTTAGTTTACATTTTAGTTATAGATTAAATTAAATAAGGCTTGTGTAATTTCTTTTGTTTCATATTATTAATACAAATTTTGGTATTAAATATGACTACGTCTTCTTAGTGACATAGTGTTATCGTAAAAATCACATGCATAACTATATTAATTGAAAAAAAAAAACGTAGGTATTTACAATTATCTATTTGAATGTGCAACGATATCCATATTTCTATATTGTAAACTTTTGACTGGTTTTTGAATTTAAATGTGTATGATTTACCTAGTTATCATCATATTTTAACAAATACTTTGTGGGTATTAGATACTCATTTGTATTATATAATATTGTAAATATACCTACTACTAACATATAATACAAGTTAAAAATCCCAAACACTAAATCCAGTTTCCAATAATAATACGAAACAATTTTAAAACACAGTAATATATAATATGGAAGTACACGAAATAATCACATTTTAAATCAGACCTGTACAAAAAATAATCTTTTCTAAATAATTATTTTAAAGCAATATTGTATATAATATCATATTATTTTTCTTGTCGTTTTTACGTTAATAGGTACTTATACTATCGTATTTTTAGTTTGCGTTTTATTTTGTTTTATCAACGGTTCATTGACACCCAAAGGTTGGCTCTAAAATCCAACAAAGGGTACATTGTTTGAATTATATATGTTCGAATCCAATGCAGTACAATCATTTTTTGGTTTTTGCCGTATAGTTACCTGCCATCATTGTTCCATTTCAATATAATATCGAAGTTAAAATCATTTAAAAAAGTAACTACAATAACATTATTTATACAATAAACAATTTGTGGTTTGTGAAATAAAATTACGTATAATTTTAGTATTTCAAAATGTATAATGACGGGTGTATGTAATGAGATTTAAGATTTAAATCAATTTTCCCACGTTTTGGAAATTACCACTAATTTTATTAATCTGTGTATTGGACAAACTAAGATTAGTATAAATTAAACTTTAACAGCGTTTTGTAAATTTCGCATGGGCGAGTCGCCTGTGGTTTTTGCTTATAATTTGTCTCACCCTTTCCGTTCATACACCGTCTATATTTTTTTAGAGTATCATTTATTGGAGCCAAAAATAAAATAAAAAAATAACTTTTTATACTAATGTAGAGATAAAAAGATCATTTATTTATTTTTTTAAATGTGTGTGAAGCCAATAATATCTTTTTGTCATTGTTAGTATTGATTATAAAAAAAAATAATAAATATTTAAATTTCTATGATTTTATGATTTTACTTTCATATTCTCAAAGCATTTTAATTAATTATTTAAACTGTTTTTATTTGAATAGCCGGATAGAAGTATTCGTAAAAGTCACTAACACAATCATATTACATTACGATGATTGGAAAAATTATCGTGAATAAACCTAAGTACATTTTGGACTAGTGCCCAATGAAAAATATAGATTTAAAATTAAAAAAGAGAGTTGGTTCATTGTACATAATGTCTATAGTAAAATTACTAAACATTAATAATGTATTTGAAAATTATATTTCATATTTTAATATTTTAGTGAGTATCTAGTAATTTATTTTTAAAATCAATGAATATTATAATAATATATATTTTTCGTTAAAATGCACATTAGTAAATATATATAAATTGTATAAATATATATATTATAGTAAATACATATTATATAAATTAAGTTAGTTTTTCATAATAAAAATAAAAGATAATATACGTGTATAGAATATATTTTTTAAAAACGGTCAGGTATTCGGAATATTTAGAATTATGCAAATAACTTATCTTTAATGTGTATTTGAAATTCGAACGAACGGCAAGCTACGAGAATAATATAATATTTATTAACGCATAAATACAAAACGAAGCCGTACCACGTCATACGAATATCTATAAATTGGTAGTAAACCTATACTTATAATTTATTGTGTAACATTCATATATAACTTTTGAGTATGGTAATGGTATATGAGTTACGAAACGTCACTATATCACTATTAATTAACGTCAGAACTAAAGTATAAAAATGTATAAAAAATACAGTGATAAAGAAGATACATTTAAAATAATTAGCTAATTTTTAAATAACATAAATCACACGTGTAACATTTGCATTACTCATTCAATTTTTTGGTCTAATTTTTATGTATTTACAAACGCCACGTCAGATTTGACGATTAAACGAAAAATTAATCGTTGCTACGCATTAAAGTAGGTAAGAAAATTATTACAGGACCTCGACGTATAAATTTCAGATTTCATAATCTGTATTAAAAGGAAGCAACAAGGCATTAATGACTAATGTTTGGTAATTTATTACGTGCTAAATACTATTGTACTGGCGTGTTCGACTTTTCCAGATTATAAGATGACGTTTCTCTGTGAATCCATAAATCATAATGTGCACGTAATGTTTCCCTCCCCAGAGTGAAAATATCATCTCCCAGCTTCAGCATAATATGATATTCATATAATATACAAAATATTGCACTTAAAATATAATACTCATAAGGCATTGATTTCATAGATGCTACTACCAAAATCGTACTAGCACACTAAAAAACATAGTTTTTTAGTACATATAATATTATCCTGTAGACAATTACAACATATAATAAAAAACTATGATAAATTTGTAAAATGTAAATATGTATATATTTTAATTACAAAAATAGAAGTATAATATATTAGCTGATTATAATAACAACTATAAAATATAATATTAAGTAAAAAGAATGTCAATGTACTGTTCACAATCATTCTTCTCTAATATGATTTTGGGTAATCTTACGGTAGATAAAATAATCCATTGCAAAAATTGTTGACAATAATATTTTTGAAGGTATGACATATTTATTTGTCTGAATAGTGTTTCAAAACAATTTAATATCCATTTAAATTTACAAAAAATATATATATAATATATTTGTCAAGTTAAGTATAAAGAGAAATAATGATAAAATTTAAAACCAATATCACGTCAAACACTCAACAATATTATTCTGTAAAACTTTTGTGATAGGTAATTTTTTTTACACAAAAATCATAAAAAAATGATTTTACACGAATACGTTTAATACATATATGAAAAGCGTGATTCTGAGAAAGAAAAAATAAATATTGCACTAACATTTTAAATGTATTCACTATCACACTATTTTTGTGACTTTCCTAAGTTAAATGAAATTTAGGACATTCACAAAAATAGTAGCAGAGTAGTAGTAGAGGTAGCAAGTACCTCAAGAAAATCACCAACTTTAGGCTTTTTTTCTCTTACCACTTATTAACTTTAAAGTTCCTCAATATATTACCAGTACTCTTTTTAGTACTCTTTTTTACATTTCTTAATTCAAAAATAACTATAATAAAATCTAACTACATAGACGTTTAATGTCGTTCGACAATGAAAACACTTTCTTTCTTATTTAGATAAAATTATAATTTTGTATCATGTGTATCGTTATTATTATTATTATTTGTATCGTATTCAAATGACACCACCAGTTAATTGGAAAACAAATAAAATTATATAGATATATTTTCCTCCAACAATTGCGTCACACTCGGATCGATTTTCTCGAGGAGACACCATAGTGTTTATGACTCTACCCCTCCTTGACGATCGATAAAAGTATACTAAAAAAAAAAAAAAAAAATAGTAATGTAGAAAACCAACAAAAAGATTTCGAGACGAAAAAAAAAACGACCATCGTATCGCGTGAGTCCTGAAAACGTTCGTGTTTTGCAGGTTCTCTTCGGGAGACCTATCTTCGGAAGCGGACGATGCTGACCCTTCGATGGCACCGACCGACCGGCCGCCGGCGTCCGGGGCGCAGTCGCAACAACGCGCCCAACAGCGACAGTATGCGTCCAAGCCATCGCGTTCGCAAGCTGCCACGCCCGCGTCTGAGGCAGCGGACATGCGACTGGAATTCCAGCAACAACAGCAGCCGGGGAATCGGACTATAAGTGCACCGACTAGTCCGGCCAAGACGAGAGACTCAATACTACAGCGCGTCCAATCACTGACGGACGCAGCCAAGGAGAAGGCCAGTTCAATAAGCAACGATATCAAGTGTGAGTATCGTTCGTAGTCCACACGTGTTATAATATTAAATAGAGCCCAGTTGGTGAGATAGCTGAGGGGAGGGTGGAAATCATTCACATTTTCAGTTGTAGGTAGTACTTATATTATCTATACTTATCTTTATAATAAATCGAAATAAAATGATTTATCCAAAGAGTTCAAAAGCACAATGATTTTTTTTAAATATGTAATTCGACGATTTAGTTGAATATATGTCCAATCATCAAAGCGTGTAATATTACTTTTTTTTAGATGCCAAAAACATAAATGTTCCCTCGGAATTTTTAAAATACAAGAATTATAACTGTTGACTCTCATATGTGTTGTAGCTCGTTGAAAAAATATCTATAACTGTAAAAATTTTAAATAGATATATAATTTTAAAAAAATAAATGAAATGAGCAAATTATTTTTTTATCAAAAAAAAAAAGTTTCATATATGTCTCATGTGCAGGCTGTAGAGTTATTAAACATTTGTCACAATCATTACATCATATATTAACAATTGAGACAAATGTTTAAATCAAAAGTGTTTTTATTTAGAAATATCTAAAATTATTAAAATAACTGAAAATAACTTTTTAGCATTAATTAATTTTTATTGTGCTATTAATTATACGAAAACGTCGAAAACTATCTATGTGCTGTACTACCATTGTCGGCAAATTTCATCAGTCGGTATATAAAATTATATGTAACCTGCTGCTACCTCTATAGGTGGTATTCGTAATAAATGTTGTCCTAAACTTTTTACCCTAACTCACTACTCACTATAAGGTTAAAATGCCTTATATAATTATAGTGAATAATGAATTGTATAGCGATCTGCCGGCATTATCATGGTCGGTGTTTTACACTGCGGTAAATACTAAAAGTGTTTGAATAGTAATAATATATTACGCACGTCGTCGTACATGCTTTATAATACCTATACGGATGACAAGGGTATATTTAAATACAGTTACATCTTGACCCTTGTCCAGATAGTTTAAACAAAAAACACAATACCATTCGAAACGAATAGGATTAGTCACTAAAACGTATCGTTGTGAAGTGGTTCACTAATAATCAAATTAATTATACGCTAAGTGAAATACTTACGCTATAACGTTTTTGTGTACTATTCCATTTTGTTTCGTTCATAACAAAATATATCACAAAATACATGTAACCAGCGAATACATTTAAACGAACTATTTCGAGAATACTTCCTTAACACTAAATGCTTAAAACAATATATAATAACATCAATCGTTCGTTTTGGAGACTAACGATTTTACGTAGCGTTAGTGAATGATATTATATTAGGTACTAGATAAACGAAATAATATTATATTGTATTCTGGAAAAAATATTAAAGTGAAATATAAGGCTATTGTGTGTTAAAGCCATTATGTCAAAATTTGACATTCAATTATTTTGAAAATGTCCCGTTTGTGTATGTGCAGGTGATGCTATAATCACCTATAATACATTTTGAAACGCCTTACCTATCGAGTTATATACAAGACCATTTTTGAAATGCTTTCAAGTAATAGTTTTATTTCTATTCAATCTGCAGTATTAAATTCCGTGCATACTTATTTAAATAACCTGCACGGAATATTTAGATTACAAACGACATAAGAATTTTAAAACGTATTTTAATAATTGTTAGTAAAAGGGTTTTATTTTTAATGTTCATTAAATCCGTGTACTCCCTATTATTTCATAGTTGAATTGTAAAATACCTTTTTTTTGAATCATCGATACGATACGCGTTTATTAACGTGAAAATAAATTATAGTTAATAAAACGTTTATAAAAGATAGTTTCATTCGTGAATTTTTTCAATATTAAAAAGACACAGTTAGTACTTCAGATAACACAGTTATTAATTCCAATTTAAAATAGTCATGTAATTAGATAATAAATAGGTAGGTATACTAAATTATTATTATTAAATATATTTGTTTGAATTTATTTTCCTTTTTGGTGATAAATATTTTAACACAAATTAGATTACTTAAATGTAAGTATAATATATTATAACTAAAATATTATCAAATAATTTTATAAAAAACCACGAATTTAGCATATTAATTTTTAATTAAAACTAAAATAGTAAAAATTGTGAAAACACGATTTTACACATAAATTAGGTATATTTCTTCAAATTATAATAATAAACTATACATACCTATCCCATAAATCAGATTTATTTATTCCCTGTAGAGAAAGTCGGTAGGTATAAAAAACAATGAAACAGATAGGAATCTAAAACACGAAACATGTGTTATTTTAAATTTTAATAACTCATATAATTATTATGTAGATGAACAATATTCCGTGTAAAACGTTTATAAATTTGCGTATAATCGAGTTGATCGATAGTCATGATAGAGGGTTTGAGCCACAAGTCCATCAATTTTTAGTTAAACCTATTTCGCACGGAAAAGCGGAGACTACTATGGTTAATAATAGTTCTACTTAAAAAAAAACCTAATTTCAATTAGAAAAAAAGAAAACATAGATTGTAGAGTTTCGTTTTTATTTTAAAATGTTATTATTGTTGTATAATTATTAGTTTTTATGCGAAAAATTAATTCCCCTATTTCAACAATGAACATTTGTTTTTTTTTTATTTATCAATATTATAGTCTTCTAGTTCTTTAAGGTCTTATCGTATGCAAAATTGTCTATCGTATAACTATAATAGATACGCCCTTATCAATTATGGAACTTGGCATCGGAGCCATCAGTAAAACTCAAAAATAGTTTTTAAATGTATACAGTATTTGAATTACCCATAGGTACATAACAACTTAAAAAGTGAACTTTGGAGTATGTGTATCCATTTCAAATGATTTTTAACAGCAACTTATATTGTTTTAAAGTCTCCTCTGTAGGACAAATAATATTATTTTTTATGTTTTTCTCTAAATATATATTTATTCATCTACTGGGTTGTCAACAGATGCAGCAGCGACACGAAGACAGCAGAGAGTAAACAAAGACCGTTTGTTAACTTTACTCGTGGTGGATGACGAGAACTATGATTGGTGAGGAGTTTGTCTTTTTAATTTTTCTATATGACTGTTTAATGGCTTTTATATAGGTCTAGATACTTCCGGGGTAAACGGTTCTTTGGCGATTTCGAGATACACGTTGAACAGGCGGACATCAAAGACTTGACGGTAACCGCTAGCGCGGAAAGAGGATGCACGGTCAGCATGGCCGTGCTTTCGCCGTCGGGTTCTCGGGTGGTCCGTTCGTTCAGACCGGACTTCTTCCTGTGCCGGCAAAGCGTCAGAGATGCCAGTAAGGATTATCGAAACGTCTTGTTGGGATTGAACATCGGTGGCGTGCCCAGCATCAATTCTCTACACTCGTTGTACAACTTTCAGGTACGAAAATCTCTTCAAACGTTGACTTGTGACATACTGTTATCACTCATCATATCATAATATTATAAGCAAGACTTTGAAAGTGTAACCATAGTGAATTTTTATATGGGTATGATGCTTATTTATGTCAAAATCCGTAAAATAAAATAATACTTTAATAAATTACCTATCAATTTTATTTGTCATTAACATTAGGTAATAAATAATAAGTGACTATATTGCGTTATTCATGAAATTGTATTTAATTTATTTGTCATACTCCAAGGTTGATGAAACTATAAATAAAAACTATAATGATAAATGATTTGTATAGTTCAACTATGAAGACCCTCTAAAATATTATTTCCTTTAATTATATTCTGAATAAAACCAATGCAAACGTTGAAGTTAAATCTATAATTACGGTATTTTAAATTATTGGATTTTGAATACACCTCCCATACATTTTCAATCCTGAATACATCATAACCTAATTTTTTATTTATAATTTTAGTAATATTTGTAAATGTTATATTTAAAATAAACAAATTACTAACATTTTCAGGATAAACCGTGGGTGTATGGGCAATTGGTACAACTTCAAAAAAAATTGGGCAAGGAAAACTTCCCGTTGATCGAACAGACTTTTTACCCAAGCGCCGGTGAAATGGTAAAACAAATTATATTATATTCTTGTGATGTAGTGACAATGAATAAATAATGACAAGTAACATTACGTTTCAGTCTGTGGCAACTCAATTGCCAGTGGTCCTCAAAGTCGGGCATGCTCACGGAGGTGTAGGAAAAATAAAAGTGGAAAATAATTCTGACTTCCAGGATATGACATCAATTGTATCTGTTGCTTCAACGTATTGCACCACCGAACCTTTTGTCGATAGCAAATACGATCTTCATCTAACTAAAATCGGACCTCATTATAGAGCATTTATGTAAATAGAAAAGCGTTTTGATCCTACTACATTGATTCACTAATTATTTTTTTAATTACTTTTCAGGCGTAAAAGTATCTCGGGAAATTGGAAATCGTGCGTTGGTTCAGCGATGTTGGAAGAAACCGAAGTTCTAGAAAGATATAAATTTTGGTTGGATTCTGTGGCAGAACTTTTTGGTGGTTTGGACATTTTGTCATTGGAGGTAGTTGTCTCTAAAGACGGAATAGAACAAATCATTGGTGTTAATGACTCTGCATTATCTTTGCTGGGAACTCAACAAGAAGAAGATAGGAAATATATTTTCGATTTGATCATGGAAAAATTAGAAGTATCTAAAAATTACTTTAATTCAATAATTATATATTAAATTCACCTAGGAATATAAAATTTATGACTGATAAGAGAACATAAAAATAAAATTAATTTGGTTTCTCTGTCTTACAAAATATGCACAACATAGAAAATTGCACTTAGTAGAATCAATTTTTTTTTTTTAGAGTTCATATTAGCGTTATTTGATCTACTAGTTGATATCAAACTAAACGATGCGATATTTCTTAGGCTTTCATTAATATTTTAAATACAAAGTGAGTTACCTATAATCTATAATTTTTACCTAATATATAGGGTGATTCTTTTATTAAACAACACTCACTATTTCAAAAAGTATAGATTTTTTTTTCAAATTTCTAGATAGGTACATGTATTTCAACAACTGTATACAATTTTAATTTATTTCAGTCTTATATTTAATGGTTAAAAAAACATCAACTTTTGATTTTCAAATGGAAACTTATACTAATATTTTCATAAATTAATAAAGCCAAATTTTTCATGAATTTTCACGTTAAAATTTTTAACTTTCGTTGATCCGTTGGCGGATTATAGCTGCTCAAAGTTGGTTGGTTTTAGAAGGTTTTTAGGTGTAATATATCAATACTAATTAGCACCATCATATCTAGGATTTTTATTTGTAAATACAGTAGCTATAATATTACCTAATGAATTCGATATCGTCAACCCCATGGTGTAGCGAAGAGTAGTGATAATATTTATACCTGTTACTACCTACTCCATATAGCTTATTATCAATTGTCATATAATTATAATTAATTAGACTAATATTACTAATTATCTACTGACGAGTTTTAACACATTTGCACTCAATAAACACTTCCCAAAACTACCCAATTTTGTGAAGCTATATCTCATCAACGGATTATTGAAAAATGAAAATTTGAATGTAATGTTTCATATAAAACAGCCATATTAATTTATGAAATTTTAAGTATAGATTGTCATTTGAAAATCAAAAGTTAATAGTGGTTTACTTAATAAATATAAGGGTGAAAATATGGAAGAGTTATACAATTTTAGAACAGTATGGATCTTAAATTTTGAAAAAAGTCAACACTTTTTGAAATAATTAGTGCTGGTTGATAAAATAATCACCCTGTATAATCTTACATACTATGTAATAAATTAAAACTGGTTCTACACTAAGATAATCATAACGCATTTAAGAACTAAATGTTCAATAAAAATTATTTTTTAGTATATTTATCTAACGTTTCATTAAACACTAAACGTTTATTAATACAAAATGTATTGTACTAGACACAAGTTTTGGCAAATATGGGTCTTCAAGCAGGTTCAGGTATCACCCAAACACAAGAAGAAGAACCACCAGCTATTCCGGCTAGACGAGATTCTTTGGGTAAGACAAGCTAGATTATGATATTAGAAATTAATATTGATAATATAGCTGGTAGAGTTATCTATAATATAAAATATAAAATTTGTAGTTTCAGAGAGCAGCGTCACCAGCGGACACCAATCTAGTCAACCGGTGAAAGCAAATCTAAGTCGTCAAGGTTCTATCATTTCAGCTCCCACTCCAGTTCCAGTGCAGCAAAACAAAGGACAGTTAGACGACACAGAAGACACTATGAAAAATTTAAGAAAAACGTTCGCTGGAATCTTTGGCGAAATGTAAACAAACGGATACGCTGGAACGATAATACTGGAAAACTGACGAAAAAATATTGGAGAAGAAGAAACATACTTAAACATTATTGTATGTTCGAAACTCGTATAATTTACGCCTTTTAACATTGACAGGCTAAACTGTTGATTTAACGGAATTAAAAAAAAAAAAAAAAACAAAAAACAAAAAAAAAAACAAAACAAACTAGAATAGTAAATATAAACGATTCAAACAAAAATCGTACGCATCACTAGAGGTTAAAATTATAATAAAATATACGACGGGATCAACGAATACATCCACTGAATATATTATTATTATTATTTCAATATTATTCGAGTTATATAGAGAAAACCTGTTAAGTTTTTATTGTTTAATTTCAACCAATATTGGCTTATGCTAATTTGTTTTAGAGAAAAATGTTTTCCCGACTTTCTATTAATTTGATTGTTTTTGAATTACGTTATTATTAAACATAAACGTATTAATACTTAATCTTTACTATCTATTATATTATAATATATGCTATAAAGAAATTAAATTTTAAAACAGTCATAAGCATGGTTAAACTCAATATTGTGTGATCGATTAAAGCAATATAATATGATATGTTATACGAATAATCAACGTAATAGAATAGACATAATAATACATAACAATATGATTAAATTTATATAGTTATATTATACAAAATTTATCTTGGCTTTGCTATTATATAATTATATTTTTAATTCTTTTATATAGTAAATATAGACCAAATAATAGTAAGGAATCTTAGAACGTTTTTGACTTATTTGTATTAGTGATTAAGTTTTAATTGACACCAAACGAACGAAAGAACAATAATTTTAAACATTATAATCATATTAACATATTTTAATAATAGGCATTTTATAAAAAAAAATTGCCAATATTATACATCACGTGTATTATATTAATATAAAACACATTGATTTATGAAACAAATAAAACCAAGTAGACTTTTTTTTTATTAGTTATTTGATACATTATTTTATGATAATTATAACTTAAATGGTTAATCATTATTATTACTCTTTGTTATTTAATTAAATTCGATTTTAACGAATATTAATTATTTATTCTTGATAAAGTTAATGGAAAATTAAAGGAAAATATTATTGTAGTAAGTTCGAATTTGTTTTTTATATAAATATCGACGACCCTGTATACATTAATGTTTCATCACACATATTTTGTTCATAGTATCATTGCAATGTTACGTCAAAATATACTTTGGAGGATTACACAAGTGTTAATAATATATTGTATGATTTCTAAACCAATATTTTGTAACATAAATATTATAATCCTGTAAATTTTTGGAAAATAAATAATTTTTATTTCTAATTTAATATTTATAAAGTTGTTTTGAATTAAAAGCACTATCAAAGCTCAATATAGTTATATTATTAGTGCTGTTTATAGGTCTGAAAAATATATAATCTTGATATTATGTATATTATACACATAGCATTAAACCAGTTTTAAAAATCAATTAACTATCTTTAGTAATGAAAATTATGAATTGTGTTTATTTGTGTGAGGCCTACAACATGTTGTACATCATGCAACAAGTCAGTAGTCACTGATGTAAAACAATGTTATTTCTTGAGCTAGACCATTAACAACGAAAATCTATTAAAATAAACATTATTCTTTTATGAGGAAATTATTTGTTAATCAAATATTTATAGTTTCAAAATGAATATTACTATAATTATACTCAATAATATTAAAGAAATAATGCTGAATAAGCTACGAGAAAAATTAATCAGAGTATAGAAGTTATTTTATTTTTTTTAAATGACTCATTCAATGCGTGGACTGAGTTATTCAGAAGATTGATGGCTATTTAAATGTAATGCATTTTCGAATCGTTATAAAAATTATTATCAGAATATAGATCTTGAAGGAAATATTATAAATGTAAATATTAAAAATGAGTTTTCCAATGTTTTGAGTTTTTTTTTAATGCATATTAATTGTATTAATATACAATAAATACGTTAAAAGGCTCTATAGGTATTATAAGTATCTAAAACAACATTAAAATATTTGATATCACCAATTATTGACTTGTAAAATATAACTAACCTTATTTAGCAAAATCGATTTAAATATCAAACAAAATAAAGATACTAAAATCATAAGAAATATTATAGAGAACTTAGACTTTGTAAAATTTACATTTTTACTAAAAATATCGTTTTTCTATATTATATTTCATAATTTAATTATCATAATAAATTTAAACATAGTTTAACAGTTTGCACTTTTGCTTAAAAGGTATACACGATCTAACACGGCTTAAATTTACATTAAAATACATCTACTTGAACAATTGTATCGATAAAGTTTAAAAAATAACTAAATTATATTGTGAAATACTAGCCTCGATATGGTATTGTAGAATATAACAAAACTAGAAAGGGACATACACGTGCTTAAAACTAGTACAACACCAAACAAACGCTAATAGGTACATAATATAGTTTTGACCTTTAGAATATATTTCAAACGCGAACGTCCATTTTACCATAAATTAATAATGTATAAATCAGTTATTACTAACAAGATCTCTATCTGCAGGGCTTGTGAAACACAAATTTAAGATCACCTCATAGTATAATCTCTTGTACTCGCATAATTTAAGCCTTTTAGTTATCTGTTACTCTCAGACTAGTCATTGTATCCTGTCGGTATAATAACGTGATACAATATACTATTAGTACTGTATTATTAATTAGACGCATTCGTTAAAATAATCTAAAAATAAACTTTTGCTTACGTTTATTCGATAACTCGCCAACATCATAGCATACCTTTTGCAATCGATTTATAACGAATTTAATTTAGGTAAAATTACTCTGTAGTACATAAAGTGTAATTATGATTGTTACTGTATAATTGGAAGTGTTATAATATTGTTTTGAATTATTAGAAACCGCTAACTTTGGATTCAATTATTGTGATTAAATTACAAAAAATTAATATTTTATTCTCATTTCAATTACACAGAACTGTAATTGTAAATGCTCAGTTTATAATAAACTAAAAAACTAAAATAAAAATAAATAATGTTTATTAATTTTAATATTATGTCAAAATATTTTATTAAGTGGAATATCAAAATCGAAGAACTAAAAATATATTACACCTTCAAAAATAATAATAATAATAGTGTAATAATCAATAGATTTAAATTCCAAATATAAAAGTTATTGTTTTTTTAAAATAAAACACGACACGCGCATTGTCGTTTGCAATATTATTAAATGACCTTTAAAGTATAATAAATCATTAAAGACACATACATTTACAAAACATTTTACTCAGAAATTTTGAGTCATTAAAATTTCACGCAAGATGTTAAAAACGTATTTCCGCTTAAAACATTCCTATATGTAGTACACCAACTCAACGATATATTAAATGTTTGGTCTAGTGTGACAGACGTGGTATTTGTAAAAGAATCCCAGAATATTTCCGTGTTCTAAAAAAACAAAACAAAAAATGTCAAGAACATTAATCTCTAGTAGTCTAGTTTGTTTATAATATTTAAATTTCAAAAAAGACTAATACATTGAGTTTTCTCTTGATATACAAATGCACACCCATTTATGGTTTAAAACCACTTAACTAAAAGCGAGTAACTATATAATTCTTTATAATAATAGATACTTTAAAGCAATCTGTCTAACATTCCAATAATTAACAGGTTAAGCGCCATCGCCTTGTAGGGTCGATTGATCTTTTATATGACTTGTCAAGATAGTTCTTATCCTATTCAGTAGATTTCTCTAAAATTTGTTTTACATTTCAGTCAGAAGAAAGACAATTATCAATTTTGATCACACATTATCACATATTAATTAACCCTAAATTTATTAAACGTGTCTTACAGGCCATGCTCTATTTGAATTCCATAAAAAAGCATGTAACATTAAGGTTTTGGAGACCTTACGTGGCGACAAAAACAAGTATTGCATGGCGGGCTTGAAACCCTACGTGGCGCTATTAACAAGTCACACCGAAGGGTCAATAAACCCTATGTGGCACTATATTCAACACTGAATTTTACGGCTTAGCCCTTAACCTGTTTGTCCAAATTGTAACCACTCATAAAACCCACGAAAATATTCTAAATTCAAAAACTCAATTTTATTGAGTTGAGTAACGCCTTACATTCGAAGTGATCATAACCCAAATTAAATTCAGTTTGCACATATTTTCAAATCGCGTTTGATATTATTTATTGAAACATTTATGTAAATTCATATCAATTATGTATTAAAATATTGATGATTATTATTCCTTAATTATTAGTTATAACGAATATTGTTAATACAAATATTTCTATCTACTTACTTAAAATAGAATTATCATAACATTCATAACTTATAAAAATAATATAACGATATAATAATAAAACATTATTTTAAATAATAATGATAGTAATAATAATAATAAAAAATAATTAAAAATTAATTTCCTTTATATTATGATTACCTATTTATTATAATATTTATTCCAGAAATCAATTAAAAAAAAAATATATGTTAGATTCTGAACGAAGTGAAGAATGTATTGATTTTACAATGATGTGTGTTTTTTTTTTTTTTTGTGTCTGTGTACAGCATAACTAGTCGAAATAATGCTCTAATTTCAAACTATGGGGGTGGTTTCCGATGTAAAAGTGAATATCCTTGGTGCATTATAGATTTCAAAAGTAAACATTTTCTAACAGTTTTCAAAAAAATCGAGAAAAACGAAAAAAGTGACGAAAAAACGGGAATTTTTACGCAAAACTAGTTTTCGACCAAATTGATTTTTTTATATGGTTGTAATTCAAAAATTAATCAATGTAAATACTTGAAATTTTCACCAAATTTTTATGTTACTGTTATCTATATAAAGTTAAATTTTCAAAAAATTTGGACTTTTTTGAGTTATTTATAGACAACTGAAATTTTCAATTTTTCTAAAAATGTTGTTTAAAAGTGTCTTTTAATTTTTTTTTTTTGGCTCTATTAAAATACTTAAAAATTTATTACAAATTTCCTCATAAGTTATTCTTATAATGATAAAAAAATTATAAGAATAAATAGGCACAATTTTTTTTTATTAGCATTTATAGTTCAAATATTGACAAAAATTTATCAAATTCCTGAATATTTGCAAATTATTTTGTAGGTATAATTCATAAAAATTTTTGTATAAGTAGCTAAGAGTTTAAAATTTAATACAAGGTTTTTCAAAAGTTTAGCTTACAATAATAAATTATAAAAGAACTTAATAAATTATAAAAGAATTTTGGTGTATTCAGTCCATTAAAACATAAACCACCTTTTTCACCAACCACTGGAAATTATATTCTAGGCTGACAAATCATCACCGTTCAGAATCGTTTTTCGTATACA
>VUJU01003474.1:0-25523 GCA_009835225.1 Aphis craccivora | reverse complement strand
GCGCAAAAGAACATCACCAAGTCCGACAAGAAGCGCAAGCCCAAGAGGAAAGAGTCGTACGCCATCTACATTTACAAAGTCTTGAAACAAGTACATCCCGATACCGGTGTCTCCTCGAAGGCCATGAGTATCATGAACAGTTTCGTCAACGATCTGTTCGAACGCATCGCCGCCGAGTCCAGTCGTCTTGCTCATTACAACAAACGCTCGACCATTACCAGTCGGGAAATCCAAACCGCCGTCCGTCTCTTGTTGCCCGGTGAATTGGCCAAGCACGCTGTCAGTGAAGGAACCAAGGCGGTCACCAAGTACACCAGTTCCAAATAATTCTTCCTTGCCCATCGATTTGACAATTAAAACGGCCCTTTTCAGGGCCACTACTTATCTTATCAGTATTATATCTTCAATACTTAAATTATTAATTAAAAGTCGTCCATATTGTCCATTGAATAAAGTAATAATGTATGTTACTACCTATAATAAATAAACCAAAGTAATTTTATTTACGTTCTGTGTCCGTTAAAGATGGTGACAATCTCAAATGTTTTTGAGTTTATTTAGCAAGTACTTAATAGTTTTATTTATTTATATGTAATGTATTAGTAAGTGCTTCGCTTCCGTCTAGAACACTGTCAAAAAAATTAAAAACCGTGCAAGATAAACTATTCACCTCCTACGGCGGCCGCTCGAAAAACCTGGGAATTAGAATGACTATGAGTAAAGTTATTAGTTATTACCATTGATTATAAATATCTTAGTATCTTAGTCCGTGATGAATAGTATTTATAATAATCAATGTTATTACTGTAATGTTTAAATGTTTTTAAATTTTAATAACCAAAATCATTTGCATTGCGCTATCTCGTGATTGGTTGGCAATATAAACGTTATGCGTCTGTTATACATTATTTAAAGGCAACCGAGTTTACGATATTTCTTATCACTAGTCGTCACTACAATATTACATTACCTAGTATTTATCATATATTTTATACCTGTCCTAGTACATTGTACAAACTTTAAAATTCGTAATAGGTACACGAATAATAATTATAATTTATAATAACATAGTTTATAGCTACTAATTATAATATTTTATACATCAAATAACGTATTAGCGTGTTTGCTTATTGTTGTTAATACATTTTTCATTCATAATATTGATTGAATATTGCTATGTTTCTTAATTAAATCAAATACCTATTTTAGAAATAATAATTATGGACAAATCTAATTCTACGTACCAAATAAAATGTCTTCCAGCCATAAATTTTGTGCAAAAAATTGGAGTATATGAATCTAAAAACGTTAGTATACCTATCATAATTTTATTGTATTCTTTTTTTAACTTATCATTTCTATCAAGTGAATAAAATATTAATTGAATTTTATTTTAAGAGATATTTTGTTGTTGGATCCAATAACGCTCGTACAAAGTACCGCATTCTTAAAATTGATCGAACAGAGGGTCATGACCTGACAATTGTGGATGACCGGGTAGAGTATACTGAACTTGATATGATAAATTCTTTGAACGTTGGATTGCACAGGAATACCAGTCTAAATAAAATAGCATCAGCATTTGGCATAGTTGGTAAAAATAATACAATTTTTTTATTTAAAATAATTAATGTACCAATGTACTACATATTCATTTATAATTCGTGTTAAGGTTTTGTAAGACTACTAGAAGGATATTATATGATTTTAATAACAAAACGTCGTCGTGTTGCTGTAATAGGACGTGAAATCATATATAATATGATCATTATTTCCAAACATAAAATGTGTATATTTTTTTTTATGAGATCATACTGTGGTTTAGCTACGGTCGAAAAATTAGAAATGAAACATCGAAAATAGTTAGCCAAACCTAGAAATTGTATTTCCCTAACTTGTTTTTGATTTTTCGTAATAGAATAGGTAGAACGCAGCGCTTCGACATGTTTTAAACTTGTGTAGTTAGGCGTTTATAACCAAATATCCGAGGTATTGACCTTTTTAATACCAGTTAATTTTTTTAGCCCAAAAAACATACAATCGAAATTGTAACTAGTGTTTCGCCGCGCAATGGAAAACTTCTTTTAATATTACAAAATGTGCGATATAATTTGCCGTTTCAATCATCAAAATGTAATGGCCAAATCTTCTAAGTATACTAAGAGGTCACCTCGGCGATAAACTCGTGAAATAATAATCGTTATTATATATCATAGGAGTGTTGAATTTGAAACCAATGATAATTATCATTGTATACGAAAAACGATTCTGAACGGAGATGATTTGTCAGCCTAGGATATAATTTTCAATGGTTGGTGAAAAAGGTGGTTTATGTTTTAATGGCCTGAGCCCTGAATACACCAAAACTTAAGTTCTTTATAATTATTATAGGCTAAACTTATTGAAAATCTCGTATTAAATGTACAACTCTTAACTACGTACACAAAATTTTTTATGAATTATACCTACAAAATAATTTAATTTTTTTTAACTACAATTAGAACAACTCATAAGGAACCTTGTATTAAATTTTCAAAACTTTTTGGTCATCCAAAATTTTTTTATCGACACTTCAAAAAAAATTTCTCAAAAAAAATTCGAAAATTTCTGTGTTCTATAAATAACTCAAAAAAAGTCAACATTTTTTAAAAATTTAACTGTATATAGGTAACACTGACATAAACATTTGGTGAAAATTTCAAGTATTTACAATGATTAGTTTTTGAATTACAACCATATAAAAAAATCGATTTGGTCGAAAACTAGTTTTGCGTAAAAATTCCCGTTTTTCCTTAATTTTTTTTTTGGTTTTTCCCGGCGCTTTTGAAAACTATTGGGAAATGCAAAAAATGACCTCCTCAATGAAATTAAAGCATTATTTCGACACTTTCTCGTGTACACAGACACAAAAAAAAAAAAACACAACATTGTAAAATCAATACATTTATCGCTCCGCTCAGAATCTAAAATTATACAATTATACAAAGACAACCAAATTAACAGTTAATGTTGTTAGAAATTTAACTTCGTTTAATTTTACATTAACAACGCCTATCTTTGTTGTACCTATGTATGTATTATTATTAGATAATTATAGTTTTTAGTTATTATACCCAGTGGCAGTTATAAGAGGGGGGCGATAGGTGGTTCGCCCCCCCTTAGGCTCTTCCTTGATCATATTTTATGTTTTATCCGGAGATAGTAGGTAGTAGGTACCTATATTAAATTAGTCCATGTGTTTTTCTGTTGTCTATGAACTGTAATTAGAATATGCGATAAACACACTGATTAACTTGGTATAGAAATCAGTGGATACACACCAGGGGCGGATAGGGCTATTTTATGTTACCAGGAATTAAATTTAAGGACACAAAATGTTTTTGCTCGCTTCGCTCACTACATTTGTAAAGCAAGTATATATTCCAATATTAATATAATATATATATATATATATGTATATAATAATATTAATGTAGATAATATTATCATACACTTTGCCCAGCAAAAAAAAAGGCATATGATTTTATTATAAAACTAAATTAATTATTATAAAATAAAAGTCAATACATACAATATGGTAGGTATATCATTTGTATCTTTTTTTTAATACATTAATATTATAAATATTGTATAAACATTATATAACTATAATTCATATTATGTAAATTTTATATTATACGTATATTAGTATATACTATTTATAATAATGCTCTGGGGGTTCCCCATTTTCGCCCTCCCCTTGAGCATCATATATATAACCGCCACTACTATATACCTACTACCTAGATTTAAAATAATTGATATAAAATAAATGTTAGTGATACATCTTGCTGTTTTCGGGATTACCCAGTGGCGTGTCCAGCACAAAATAATTGGGTAGGTCTGTTTTGTTCTGTTTTGTAGTAGGTAACTATTAGGACTTACACTTTTTGAATAATAACAAATATTGAGTCGTTTGAGGACAAATCGTTATCGTTGAGGCCATTACGTGATTTCGTAAAAATTTAAAATTCAAACGCTCATAAAATTTTTCCTATAATAAGGCTTCTAGTTTTCTCTATAACCATTTGAAAGAAAGTTATGGATTAGTTAGTATTAATTTTTTTAATCTTAGATATAATAAATACAAAAAATGTAATAAATTTTTAACTACAAAGTTACATGTAAATTTTCGCTATTTTGACATGTTTTGTAAAAATTTGAACTTTAAACACGAATTTAAAAAAATTATGACTAACAATATTTGATTTTTTTTTAACTACTAATTATAAGAAATAATAAATATTAAAATAGAATAAATTATAAAAAACCTTATATTAAAGTTTCAAGTTTTTTGGTGACCCAAAATTTTTTTATTGACACTTTGAAAAAAAAGCCAAAATATTTTGAAAATTGTTTATTTTTATTATTTTTTTATTTAACTGTATATAGATAACAGTAAAACACTAATATAAATATTTGCTGAAAATTTCAAGTATTTACAGTGATTAGTTTTTGAGTTACAACTACCTATATAAAAAAATTTATTTTATCGGCTTAACTGGTTTTCCGTCACATTTTTTTTGAAAATTACTGAAAAATTTTTAGTTTTTACCTCTATAATTGCACCAAGGATAATTTTAGGATATTTACTTTGCCATTAGAAATCACCCCCTGAAGTTTGAAATTAAAGCATTATTTTGACTAGTTATGCTGTACAGACACCTAACACACATCACTATAAAATTAATACATTTATCACATCACTTTGTTTAGAATCTAAAGTAATATTAATTTATAAAGTAAACAATATTTTTACTCCAAATTTTTACTTGTGATAAAAAAAATCAAAAAAAAAAATTGGGCAGGTCCAAGCCTAGTGGCCTACCCTGTAAACACGCCCCTGGGATTACCCATCTAATATTATTTTTATTTAACTTTAATAGCATAATATTATATTGTATTTAAGCAACAAACAAATAAAAGAATCATGTGCGGAGTTAAGGTGATATATTATAAAATGTCCAAAATGTATGCGCATTTACGGTGTACGATTGTCATTGTCTATAAAGTCTATTTCATAATTAATGGTAATAATAGTATAAAATTATAGGCTCAATATAATATAACAACTTTAATGTCATTTGCAAATTATACTAATATTTAATTACATTTTAAATAGATATTTTTCACCCAAGTAATAACAAATAGTATAGTTTATACAATACTTGTTTTAAAATATTATCAGTTTCTATCAACACTTACACATTAACTAAGAGCATCAACAACATTTTACAGTTTTCATCTGAGGTTGTGAATTATGCTTTCAAATAGGATAATTAAAAATAAATAATACATATTGAATTCTATAAATTAAATTACATATTATGATTTATATTTTGATAAATGTTTAATAATTCTGCTAGTGTTCACAAGACAAACAAAAAGTTGTCAGTTTAATATTTAATCTTTTAAAATCTTAGATCTATAATTATGACAAAACACTTACACTTAGGACTAAAAAAAAAAATATATATATATATTTAACATCACAATATCAATGTATTAGATAAATCATAATTATTATAGAAACAATAAAAAATAAAATATATTATCACACTGGTACATATGAAAGGGAACTTTTAAGACATTTAAACACTATTGGTTTGTAGCCACAGAAATTTAAAATTATAAATATATATATAAAAAAAAAATGGTGCTCAACAAGAAGTATAATTTTAAAGATACTATTATGCGAGAAACTTATACAATTATTGTTTAGTTAAAGATAATTACATTGTTATCAATGACAATGATATTAGTTAAGATGGAAACCTTTTTCAAGTGTAGCAGCCAACAGGCGTTCCCTCAATGTAAGTTCATCAGGATATTCTGGTAATTTCAAGTAATGGACACAAGTGTTTACTGATGGGAAACTACCTGCACCAGCATCAACTTTACGGACCACAGTAAGCCTTGGATATAGATTGGCTAAACCTCCTGGAGGTAATGATGAACAACCAGTAGTAAATTGTAAGAATGATTTACGTTCTTCAGAATTCATTTGTTCCAAAACATTTACTAAACGTAAGAATCCAGGACTGAAATAATATTTTAGCATTGTTAATGATAATGAAAGATAATTGTTTAGTATTTTAATAACTTTTAACTATAAAATATAAATATTTATATTATAAATATTTATATATTTATATTATATTATAAACATCATACTTAAGAAATTGATTACCTCCTATGTTAAAAGTGTATATATTAATATTTTTTAACTTACAAGAAGTACTTTAATAAAATATAGATTATAATAAGTTAAAAGCCTATGTATGTTACAAAAACTTTTAATTCATACTAATAAATACAAATTTCAAATATATTAATACTTTTTCTTTTTTATACCTTTCTTTATTATATCCTAATTTGGGTTCAGTGTAGTTCAACAGATCTTCTCGAGTCCATTCTGGTTCTTGTTGGCCACACAACATTTGTCTAACCTCAAGTGGAGTAAATGCATTTAACTTTTCGTTTGAGAATACACGGCAAAAACCTGCCTTTAGTGCATCCATTTGTCTCTTAATACCTGTCTCCAATATAAAATCAGTCAATAAACTAACATATTGCTCTACATTATCCATGTTAACATCCTGGCTAAGACCATCTTCAACTAAATTAATGTAGGTAAATGGGAAACAGTAAGATGATGGTAAGTAAATCATGCTCAAACTCAAGTTTTCTAGATGCACTTTGCCTGTTTGACCACACTGAAATTGTAAGTTTTTAATTTGTTCCTTTTTTTCTTCATCGCTCAATGATTGATCTAATAGAATTTTTTCTTTAGCCAAAATTAACATCTTTAAATCTTGTATAAACATTGCTTGATCTTCATCAATGTCAAACAAGTCTGACTCATTCAGCACTCTGCCGGATCTAAAAAATAATTGCATATATTAATATATTTTCAAAACAATATGTCATTAATTAGTCAACTTACTCATTATTTTTTGCTTTAGTTAAAAGTTTTAGGAATGGCAATGATAATGGAAGGTCAATTAAACGATTATCTTGAAGAACTTTTGCTAGGAACATGCCAAGGAACCAAAAATGTTTTACAGCTCTATCGCAACATGGTGAATCTTGAGGTAATGGTGCAGGGTAAAGTCCACCAGTTCGCCTAACATAATAGCCAGGTGGTTTGGCTCCTTCTTCAAGCCAAATACATTGACGGGTTTCTTCGGGCATCTCATCATTACACATCCACATACCTTTAATAGTATAATAATACTTTAATAATAATTTTAACTAAATAATAGAAAATTATCAAGATATACTATACTTACAGAGATCTTTTCGCTGAAACTCAGCAGCAATTAATGAATAAAATTCTAATGTGGGACCTAATCCAGTACCTTCTTCACCCATGAACTCAACTTCCAATACGGTTTGTCGATCAATATGAGCACGCATAAGTTGCCTACCCCATGCAAGTATGTTTTCACCTCGTGGTATACGAACTCGATCATGTTTTAAACGACCAACTCTGTACTCTTCTTCTCGTCTAAGAGGAAGACTTGAACCAGTGCGATGTCGTTCAACATTCTCTCGCTGAGATTGTAACCATACAATAGATCTAAAATAGTTTTTTTTATTGTAATATAAAATAGAAATAAATAATAATAAAAAATAAATGTATTTACCTAGATGGCCCAAATGCAGTGCAATTAAAATACAAATGTCTTGTTTCAAATGGGAACAAAAATGAATAAGAAAGGTTTAAATGTTCACACCAAGATGGAAGTGCACCTGAACTTAATACCAAAGGATCTTGAATTTGTTGAACAAGTTTATTAGTCATTTTTTTGCTATTAAATATTTCACTGTTTGTCAACTCTCCATCATCTTTAATAAGAGCTGAAAATCAGTATACAATTATAATTAATAATATAATTAATGAAGGCTCTCATAAAATTTAAAATTGGGAAGATAGTTTCTAAATTTTATGGAGAAAATGTTATTTTTTAAACTTTATCACTTTTAAACCCACTACCCACAAAAATGGTGAATGCAATTGGAAAATTCCAATCTAAAATAATTACTTGAATTGGAGCACAAACACAATTATTATTTTGGTGAAATGTTGTCATTTAGTTTAATAATGCATTGACAAACTAAGGAATTAATTAGGCATTATTTGCTTTTTTTATTTTTCACCGGTAAAGTTCAGCAAAATATCATTAGTTAAAATTATCAATGATTTAAAAAATAAAAGAACAAATAATTATAAAAAATCTAAAATTATATTAGAATGTGAACAAATAATAAAATTAAATATTTAATTTTTTTTTCCTTCCCTTTTATTATACAGACGAGGCTGTCTCACTCACTTTACTCTCCCTTAAATATAATATATTAAATACATTTAACTATTATATAACATCAGTTACCTTCAAAGAAGTCATCAGTGTATGGTTTAAGTAAAGAGATCATTGGATTAATGGAAAGATTATGAAGCTGCCTTAAAAGCTGAAGTACATGATCAACAGTACAACCGGTATTACTTAATTGTGTTCTTGTAGAAAATATAGGTAAATCAGAATCCCATTGATTATCAGGACCTGCACTGAGTCTTTGATCATCATTTGTTAATTCTTCGTATATGATTCTATAAATAAGTATTTCATTAAAATGTATTAAATATCATACCAATATTTTGTATAACAACCTACATCAAAATGTTCAATTGCATAGAAATGTTTACATGTCGTGTTAATCACAATAGTTTAATACAAACAATTAATTTATCACAATCTATACTCAATAATAATTATAAAATTGCTACACTGTGAATAATTCAATAGTAGACATTTAGAAGAATATTTTATTAAAAGATTTTATCTATTAAGTTTCTAAGCTAGTATACATATTTTGTAAAATAAAAATTAAGCTTTGGTAGCAGACACGTGAACACTTTGTACCCCATTGCAAAATTGTCCTAGTAGAAGCCAGAAGGGCTAACAGATAAGAGCGAATCACATAAGTTCTAAACTTGCGAAATGACCAAACTTTTTAATAAATGTATAATTTATTATAATCATCTTTTGCTTACGTATAAGTAGGTTCCCAAATTCGTCGAGATTTTTCTTGACGACTACCAAGGTCTGCCAATTGAGCCAACTTCTGAACAGCATGAAAAATTGTCCAATTAGAATCTTTTAGCTCAACTTCTACATCTTTAATCTGTAAATTTAATTATAAATAAATACTTGATAATTTTAAAATGAAGTTTTACATCTTACTCCTGGCAAATTAGGTCCTTTTAAAGTCAACTTAATTCTTGGTAATGATGTTTGGTTGTTAATAGCATTTGAATTTTCGGTAAAAACATCAGGAATTTCATCATTTTCATCATCGGGTGGAGCAATAACTTCTAAATCAGATGTTTGGTTAACATTAGTACGCCCTGGCCGAGGATCAAAGGCTGGTATCAATGCTGTGAATTCTCTTCTAAGCACATAATCATCATCCCATGAACGTCTTTTATATGGATTACCACATCTATCAGCACCCACAATACTTTCAATAGCAGCATGCTGTTGGGCTGCAAATGCTTCATCTTCCTGAAAAAAAATTTATATTAATAACATTAAATTAATAAATTACAAGGTATTCTGTCTGATATTTTGATAAGAAATCAATAACATGATAATTAATCAGCTCATTTACACCTTACCATACTAAGTAGATTTCTGGAGACCATTACCTCTTCATATTCTTGTTCATCTTCATTTTCATCATCATCTGGAATATCATCATCTTCAACAATTTCTTCATCATCCTCAAGTTCTGCAAATAAGGCTGGAGCACGAACACTGTCCAAAAAATCCTATAAAAGATGAATTGTTAGTAAATTAAATAAACTATGATGAATAATACAGACACTAACTTCTAAACTGACTTGTTCACTATCACTTGATGTAGATGCTAAACTCATAGTTAGAGCTTCACCAACACAAAATGTTCTATTTGCAATGGTAGTTATAGAACATGAATTATTAGAAGTATTATTAGCCGATAAGCTAGGATAACTTTGTGCTGTTTGAAGTAAACCACCTAAAACATTAATTATCCTAATTATAATAATAATTTAATATTAGAATATAATCTTGTTTTCATATGAACAAATTACAATTATAATAATGAAATCATGAATAATGATATACCTACTATTAACATTTTTAATAGTGTAATATTTATGTTTTATCATGCACTTTAAATGAAATAATATTGGCTGGATACATATTAAAATAAATACAATTATTTAATTTTAATATTTTAACAAAACACATAAAAATTTAAGAGGTAGTTACACTTTAAAATTTGTTTTCAAATTTTGAATAGCACTATATATTGATGAAACATTTAGTTTTGTGGTAGTTTAAACAAATGATTTGTTTTTTTTTTTTTAATTTCCCAAATAATAAGAACTATATAATTATTATTAATTAAATCAAATTAATAGGGTTCAGTGAACTATAATTTCGATATAATAAATATTGTTATAATTATTTACTTGGAAAATTGGTAGACAAAGCCAAACGAACAAGACTGGATACTGAAGTCGGTACTCGTTGAGGCATATGATTAGCGACTTGAGTTTGATTATTATGACTATTGTTTCGATCAAAATTCCTATACTTTTGATATGGAGCATAGGTTTCAGCTAAAGGCTTTTGTAATGGAATATCTCCTTGTGATCTGGGTGGTGCATTAGATGCTAAATTTGGAACACTAACACTCATGTGGTTTGAAGAATTGTTTCGGTTCTCTTCTTTTTTATTTTCTTTTTCTAAATCTGACAAACAATTACCAAGTTAAAATTTTAAAACCGTTCATCTGAACAATAGTAGTTTTAAACATTTGAAAAAGAAAAAAAATACCTAAATTGTTTGGATTACAAATTTCTGTATTAAATGCTGAATTATTTGCATTGTTTATTAATGTATCAGTAGATAGATCTTGTGTTTGAGTGTTGGAAGTGTCTGATGTATTATGATGCATAATTAGTATTGGCTTTTCTTTTGGATTTACCTAAGATACAGATAAAAATTAAACATGATACAATTTATTTTAAAATTAAACATATACAATATTAAAAATTAATAAATAACTCACTTTATTGTTTGGAGGTGTATCAATTTGAATAGATTGTAATGTGTGAACTAAACTAGTAACAGAACTACGCCTGTAAGTTGGTTTGACTCTTCCTAACGCTGGTAAAAATTCTTCTTCAAAACAGTTACTATTTTTTTTATTATTTTCAATGTTTTGTTGAGTTTCATCTAACAAAAAAATAATGTTATACGGATTAAAATAACATAACATTTAGTGATTTATATATCATTTTGTTTACCATTTGATGTAGATTCAACAATTGTAGCGAGATCAACAGAAGGAGTTGGATGGACTACTATCCGAAGTGAATTATCTAATGCATTTGTAGTTGCTGGAGTAACTGCAGAAGGTTCCATTCTCATAACTGACATTATGCTATCGGTGAATTGTTGTGCAGCTTGCTAAATATATTTTGTATTTTATAAATTTAAAATATAATACATTTTATAAAACAATGAATTATTTAATTTATAAATAATAATGGGTTTCAATAAATACCTTTACTGCCAAATTCTCTGCAGAAGACATTTGATCTGTGTTTGTTACAGAAACAATAGTGTTGTTATCATTAGATGCCTCGGGTAAAATAGGAGTAGAACTAGACATTCTTGTCATAATGCTAGATAAAGTAGCATTTGGAATGTTTTTGAACATTTTGGAAGCTATCATAAAAAAAATATATATATACCCAATTAATAATCATTTATTTTTTATAGTTGAGAATAATAAACATGCGATAAACACAACGGTTTTCTATTTAAAAAAAAATATACATATAATACCTATTCTAAATATTATGTTGAAATGTTGAAAAATCTAGCCTTAACGGTGCTTGATTTGGAAAAGTGTATCACTCAATCTTTTTTTATAATATTGAAGCATATTAAATTATTTTAGCACACTTAATGTAAATTACAAATATTCAACAGATATTTTGATCTTATATTTTTTTATGTTTGCTAATTCAAGCACTGATTATACTATGGTGCAAGCTATATTTATATTTTAAATTGAATATAAATGCTTACGGGTAATCTAAATTCTAAAGGATACATTTTAACTATATATTTAATAAAGGGTTCTGCATGCCACAAATTAAAACACACAATTGGTAAAATTTTTGAGATAATACACAACTATCTTAGTCATCACATACAGGCAGATGTAGGTTGGGATTCACTGACTAGCCGTAGATCATACTTTCCTTCAGCACCCATTCGGTACGAGTTTGTAACTCCATGATCCCACACAACGTCTATCCAACCTGACCCCAATATTAAAGTCTTAAATTTAAGACTTAAAATTCACATTATCATAGTAAATTAACTATAAACACTATTTACCATTATGCAAGTCTCCAGTAACTGTCCCTACACAAGGTGGATTTCCATCTTGATCTCTCCATTTCCAATCAATACCACGCATAACCCGAGCACCAGTCACCATTTGCTTATACATTTGAGCCTTGAACATACGTCTTTGACGTTTTAGACTAGCTTCTGCTTCTTTAGCTGCTTTACCTATAGTATACAATTTTGTTTTTAATTATGGTTAAAAAATATTATGAATTAATATGAACACTTACCCAAATCTTCACATACACCAGTAACATTTCCATAAATTTCAAAACCAGATAATGAAAGATAATGTGTTTGCCCCGATGCATTTTTACCATTCTGTTGTATTCTAATATGCCGCCAACCCTGTGTTTCTTCCTTATCGTTTATTTCTATGGACCAAGTAGCAGTGTTTCCTGGTTCATTTAATGCTGTATCATCAATGTGTGTATATAATGTGGTCCAATTAGTGCCATCTTTAGACATCTGTTTAAAATAAAGATATTATACAATAATGAAAAACATTAATACAAATATATAATAATTGTCTTACTTGAAATAACCAATTTCGTAGAGCAGAACGGCCATAACCTCTAGCATGCCTAAGTGTATAATCAGTTGGAATTATAAATAATCCTAAGTCAATAGAAAACCATGCCTTGCTATCATCATTAGTATGACAGTTAATTGCAACAGAATCCCTGCTTAGAATATCTTCTACTTGACCATATGGTAAATTACGACCATCTGAAGATTGAACTAACATTAATCCATATTGACCTGGGTTAACCCAATCTACCGAAGTTTTTCCATTTGTTCCAATCCAATATAAGACACCATTTTTATCGAAATCATAATAATGCTTGAATTTCATTGGTAAGTTATTTTTATCTTTGAGTTTCTTAACATAATTATATGTGATACGTTCATGATCATACCACTGTTTTGCAACCATTTTTAATAGATGTTTTTCAAGTTGCTGCACAGTTGTTAGAGGTTCCATTCTTAAGCCTCTACCCGTACGATCAACGAGAGTGGTTTCTTTTACAGCTTTTTCCAAACGAAATCTTATTCGTCTTGATAATATCTAGAAAAACCATGTTTTAATATCAATATATATATTTTTTATATATCAAACATTATTAACTCACTTGTAACCCGTGAAAAGCACCAGGTGATTCATACAAATATACAGGTAATCTTTCAATAGATTCTAAAACAGATATCAGCTTTTGCACTAAAACAGAAGCACAAGTCTCCATTCCTTTTTCATTTTTCTTTTCCTAATTAAAAATTAAAAACAAATTAAATTAAATTAATTATCATAATTAATAAATAAATATTTACTTTAAAACATTTAACAAAAATGTCAATCCTAAGTTTCTGTAATTCTACAGCATCATCGCCTTGTTCAAGACTACTGATTGTTAAAAGTTTCAATAAAACTTCAACTAAACCACTGCTATATATTTCATATGCCGAAACACTGCCTTCATCTTCCATTAACAATTTTTTTAAGTCTAATACTGCCTTGCAAAGAGCTGATGCCCAAAAATCTTTATTGGAGCTATCTTTGATAACAGAAGACTGAAAAATTAAGAAACATATTATTATTAATACCAATACGGAAACAGAAAAAAAAATTATTTTACTGCATTGTATCAAAAATATATGTATTTAGAGGTAATTCTAAGCATTCAAAATTAATATTTATATAGTTGCCACTATTTACTGTAGATTGTATACATTTTAAGGATACATACTTGATTTTGAATAGCTAATTCAATGGCTCTAACAATTTTTCTTAACCTTGCAACAACACCCCTTGGCTGAGCTTGAGCAGCTTTAAAGAAAGTATCAAATATGTCTTGTGCTTGTTTACGAATCTAAAGAACAAATTTAAAAATTGTTTTAATAAATATAAATAAAGAAGCTGTAAGTAATATTAACTAACCTTTTGTCCAATACTTTCAGATGTTGCTGCTACTATATTTGCTTTTTTAACTGTTTCCCAACCTGAGGTAAAATCACTTTTAAGTGGTATCAGAGCAGTAAACATGTGTTGATTACCACGATTAGATTGAAAGGAAAATCCATTGGTTCCATAAATTAATGTTGTAATTTGCTATAAAATTAATCAAATATTGTGCTAAAATAATACTTTAAATAAATAAATCAAAAATATATATACCTGTAAGCCATCAGAGTTTTGTATGCTTAGTTCACAATCTTTCTTTGAAATAAGAATCCAGTTACCAACTGCTATTCTATTTAAACCTGGAGTACTTAAAATTGGTTGGCTCACTGTATTAAGCTTAACAAACACTTTGGCTTTTAAATATTTTTCAATAAATTCAGTTTTGTTTTCTAAAAATTATAAGAATTTATTATAACTGTAGTCATATATATAACATAGAGGTTTATAAAATATATTCAATTTAATCAAAACAGTATTCTTTATACAAGTTAATATCTATTATTACAATTTAAAATCAGAACGTTCTTGATATTAAATAACTACTAAAATGCAGAATTGATTAAGTTATATAAATGACACCACAATTTATTATTAAATAACACAAAGCAAATGTAAAAAATTGCTGAGATAATTTATTATAGTTGTGATTTCACGTTTTACAATTAGTACAAACTATCACCAACCAATACATATTTTTAATAAAATCTCTAAATTCTTATAAAAAATATAACATAAAATCCTTTGAAGCATATGAAATAATTTGAAATTTAAAATGATCAATTATATACAATGTGATATTAAAGAATATCACAGAAAAATAAAAATTGAATGGAAATAAAGATATTATGTGAATATTATGTTGGATGATAATAATAAATAGTTTAAAAACTGAGGTTTAAACAAAAAAATACTTTATTACATTAAAACTATAACTAGGAGCTCAAACCAATGAAAATATTATATTATGAATAAAACGTTCATTAAATTAAATTAATAATAATAGTTGTTAATTAAATTGTATATTTACCATCTGTAGATGGTTGATCAGAAATTCTAGTTTTATCTATATCAAATTCAGTATAAATTTAAAATACACATATTGGAAAGAGCTAAAGAAAATTATTTTTAAATTTACTTGTATCTGGTTGTCCTTCGGGGCTTCCACTGGAATACATTGTAGACAATTTATCATTGATCATAAATCTGAACCAACCATTACTACCATTTGATAACTCCAAGACAACATAGTCATTCCAAGCATAAAGACAATCTCGTCCCCGACAGAAAAACCAATCTTTCCAATGATATGCATGACCTGGTAGTATTTCTTTAGCATCCTCAATTAGAAACTAAGTAATCAATAAATATATATATATAATAACAAAGAAACTTGTTTACACAATACACTAATTTCATTGATCTAGGTATTTCAATTATTAAATTAAAACAATTAAATAACTTTTTATGCATACATTTTTTGAATCAATTTGCTGGACATTATCTTTTTCTAGATTACCATCAGGTCCAATAAGCTGTTGTACCTTACAAATAACTCCCAGACGTGCAAAATGGTCAAGAAATATATTTTGACATTTATTCAAAAGGTCATAAATGGTTTGTAAAGCAATGACATGTCCATCATCATCTTCCTAAATTAAACAATATCAATACACTATCAAAATAAATTAAACACATTATATTTAAAAATAAAAACAATTTATTTAAGATGAAAATGCATGGATTAATATATGGTTAAAGACATTTGCAACTATAACTATTAAGGAGATTCGATTTTGAGTGTTTTTCTTTTTACCGAACTAGACTTACCAATTGTATAGAGTATAGACTATCCCAGTAATCCGATATAACTTTAAAAACATAATTAAATTTTAATTTGTTATTTAGTTAATTTTCTTAAACCATTCAACATTTGGAATAATATTGAACTAACAATTTTCATATAATAATGTAAAAAAGACAATTTTAACAATATTTTCAGAAAGTTTATCATATACTAGGGTATTCAGATGGAAACAAATGGTATCGAATTTCCTTAATAGATTATATATTAATACTATAAAATATTAGGTATATAAATGCTTCATTATTAATTGAAAATCATAACTAATAATTAAATTAACAATTTATTTCACTGACTATTGTTTTAAGTAAGATAAAAACAAAATAAACTATATTTAATTATATGTATTATAATTGTAATGATTCACACAATCGGAATAGGTATATAATTTAAATACAACAGAAACATCATAAATTGTTTTGTTATTTTAATTTTTCTACTTTAGAAATTGAGAATATCAAGTAAAATTAGTAATTTATTATCATTAATTTACTTTGATGTTTGACACACTACTAAAATAAATATTTCATTTTTAATTACAACTGAACAATTTGAAAGATACTTTTTCCTTTACTGTGGTACCAATAGGTTGAGAGAGGAAGGTACATACATGTTTTTCAAATCAGAAGCACCTTCTTATAAATGTAACTCATAAAATACAAATTTAAAAATTTCCATGAAAATAATTGATTTAAAAGTTTTATTAAGTATAATATTAATATGAAAAATAAATCATTCAATTAAATATATTATTTTTTATGCATAGTCCTAAAATTTTCTATGAGACGTGCAAAACAATTAGGTTATTTTACCATCAAAGATTTATAATTTTTTTTAACAATTAACATCTTGTAGAGTTTTCGAGGCAAATATTTCTGGACCTCACCACTCATATCACAGTAAAACAGCCAAGTCTTATCCTGGAATAAAGTTAATTTGGCAAAATAAAAGCATTTTTATTTCCTAAATAGAAGTCGTTTAGAACTTTTAAAAAATAATTAGAAAGAATGTAACAATATATCAATGTATATTATATATTAAATATATATATATTTTAAATAAAAATAATAAATATTACACACATAAAATTAATATCAATATTACCTCGTTATCAAGAACGGTAGCAAGTACTTCAACCAACAAAGGGGCAAGATTATTTGGAGAATCAGGTCTACATATATCCTCTAACCAATCTGGTTTAATATAATGAACCATTTTTTTAATTAAAGAAAGAGATGTTCTTCTAAAAATTGATTTTCAAATTTAATATATTAATAACAGAATTTTTTTTAAAAAAATGTTTAATTTATTTAAAATATTACCTAATTGATGGAAGCATAGTTGATTGAAAAGTATGACAAAAAACAGGCATTAAACGTTTAAGATAAATTGCAGCCATCTCTGGATCTCCTTTTGGTTCTTTAGATTCATTTGATTGAACAATTTCATTTTTGGAAGACATCAACCATTCTACAAAAATAGTTTTTGCGTTTTAGTGTTTACTGAAATACTAAAATAACTAATAATTAGACATCTAACCAGGAGATTCCAATATAGCAGCGACTTCACGATGTCCTTCGTCCATTCTTTCTCGTGCTTTATCTAATGGAGTTTTTCCCTCTTCATCTCGAAGTTCTGGATTAGCACCATTTTTTAGAAGAATTTTAGCTATAGATGGTCTTCCAAAACAAGCAGCATAATGTAATGATGATGACCTAAGACCTTTATTAACATCAGCTCCTTTAGAACACAAATATTCAACCATTTCTTGAGTACCAAATGCAGAAGCCCAGTTTAGTAATGTTTGACCAACTTCATCCACAAAGTTTACATCGATTGCTAAGAAAATTGCCAACATTTAAAATTTATAAGATAAGATCAAACTTAGATTTTATTTCACATACCACCAGAATTTACAGCCTCCATTAATGCTTCCGTATCTTTACTTCTGATACAATCAATTAAATGGCGTTGAGATTTTTCAGCACTAGAATCTAAACGTCGAAGTTTTGGTAATAAAGGATTATTGCTTGTACATGATACTGTACTCCATGATACTGCATCACGTCCTTCAAGAAGTAACACTAGTAATAAATCAACTAAACGCATAGTATCCAAACAACATCTAAAATATAAATTAGTATAAATTATTTATAACACACAAATTACTAAAGCATAATATGATTATTAAAAATAAAAAATATAAATAATTACCTTTCATCACCTTTTAGAGCTTTTTCAATCGCATCAGCTAAGTTAGATCTAAATAAATCCTAAAAGAAAAGTACAGCTTATTATTAATACAATTTGCAGTTTTAAACACTTAACAATATTATTGCAACTAATAAAAATATTTAAAAGTAAATATTATAAAATAGAATATATTAAAAATGAATAGATTTAACTTTTTAGTAAATAAAACATACATGAGACACAGATTTAGACCCACGACAAAGAGTAGTTAACAAGCTTATAACTGTAGATATAGATTGAGAAGATTTAACTTCAGTAGTCGAAGTATTTGCGTTTAGACCTGAAAATGGAAAATATAAATAATTTATTGTTAAGTTTTTACTTTATAATTATCTGAACAAATAATAATAATAAAATTATTATTAATGAATAATTTTGAATTATTTTAAAAATATGCACCGGGTGTTCCTATATTTGTTACTGTAGGTCCAGCTGCAGAAGATAATCGAAGTATCAATTCATTTAAAAGTCCGTGTTGCGCTAGAGGAGCTGGATCAATTCCACGACGTGTAAATCTATCAGATAATGAAGCAAAACATCTCAAAGCGCCATCAGAAACATGAGAGTCATCATGTTTAAGCATTGTAGATAAAGACTCAACACAAGTTGGTAATGATGCTTCATTTGGTTCCATTTTAGTACATAATCTAGAAACTACAGTCATAGCAGAATGTAGAGTATCTTTGTGTACACAAGATCCAACATCACTAATGAATAATAATACAGAACTAAGGCCACCAGCCTCAAAAACAGCACCAGCTTCACGAGTACATATTAATTCCAATACCTAGATTATCAAAAATAATAAAAATGAATTACTTATTTGAAAACCCTTAGATAAAAAAATTACATACTTTACAACATTGTTCAGCTAAATCTTTATTAGTTCTTGAAAATATATCTGTAATTACTAATCGATTGCAAATTGCTTTTAATGCACCATCAATTGCCACAATACGTCTAGTACATTCAGCAGATACATCTAAATAATAAGTTATTGCTCTAGCAGTCACTTCAAGTACACTATCAGGAGCACTTTCATCGAGAAATATCCGACAAAGTGCTGGTAAAAAGGAGCGAGGTGGACATCTAAAAAATAAAATTTACTAATTAATAATTTGTGATTTTATATCTCGTTTTATATTTAATTAAAATAATTATAAAATTAAGTCTTACACTTCAAAACATCTATCAACATTATCAGACATCAACAGTAACATGCATAACTGTTCTAGTGCTATGAGTTGCATATCTCTTTCATCGCCCTGGCCCATGTTAAGCCACTCCAGAAGAGTTTCTGGATCAACGTCAGCCATCTCTTATGAAGGATAGTACAACAAACTCTAAAATTTTTAAAAATGTATGGATAAATAAACAAAAGTAAGCAACACAATTTATATAAAAATAAAAACAAAGTATAGTGTAATATAGGTACAAATATTTGGCAGAGATCTGAGTATATACTTTTATATCAAGGTCATGGCAAGTAATCAAAAATAACTAAATATTTCTTTTGAGTAATTTATTGTATTCAAAAAACACTACCAAGTTTTTTTTTTTGTTCTTTTAAAATTAAAATTAAATTAAATTTAAAAATGTTGATTAAATAATTATAATACATAAAAGGAATTGTTTGATTATGATTGATTGCATATCAGTATTATTAAATATAATATTAATTCCCGTATTAATTTAATTTTAATAAGAAATATGTTGAATATCTAATTACATTAGTAACATATTGATATTGTTTACCTATTATAATTTTTAAAACATAAAAAGTACAATCAATAATAAAAACATCAATTTATAATAAATTGTTGAGGTATAATTTTTTTAGTTGATGTATCTAATTTTGCAGGTAGTTGTTAACTTTAACATTTTAGTAAAACAAATAAAAATAAAACCCATTGCCTACAATTTTATTCTACATTATTGATATGCACCATAATATAAGATGCATTCATATTACAAAATTAGACAAAAGTATATTTTATAAAGGTAATATTTAAGTATTATGGAATAAATTGATTTACTTAGGTATTAAAAAAAATTATATGACACCTATCGAATACTCAATAGGACTATTTTTAATTCTATAAATTATTTAATAAATTAAATGCCTATTTACGAAATTAAAAATAATATAGGTCTCAAAAACGAAACTTGTGATCAATGTTAAAATAATAATTTCAGTAAGTAATCAGTCACTTATATTTTCATGATAATATCATACCTTGACCTTAATAAAAAAAAAATCAATACCAAACACTCAGATGATAACAACTTAATTGTAAATGTACTGAATGTATTTTGTAAAAAACTAAGTAGATGTGAATCATAAATATAAACAATTTAATATATATATCATATTTTAAAAAGATTACTAAGTAAGATTGGTTGTTTAAATTATAATTTTTTATTTCTTTAAAAAAATGTCTGAATGTATCAGAAATATAATATTATAATGTGATATTCTAGACACCTTATACTGTTCCAATACAAAAACAATTACTTAATGCAATAAGCACTTTTTTCATTTATTAATATTATAGATATACATACCTACTAAAAATAATTAGGTATCTAATTAGGTAATAAACATAAAATACTAGTGTTTGGGTTTTTATAGAAAAAATATTATTTTTTTTATTTATATTTGTATTAGGTAATTGAGGTATTAATGTTAAGACACGTAAAATTAAAAACATTAAACTTAAATATAAACTTCACACAACACTGAAAAGAACATTACCTATTTTATAATTGGTCCCTTTTTAAGTCCTAATTTTAAAATTAAATTTTGTGTTACTAAAATAAGATAATTGACAAGTACCTATCTAATAAAGTTTTAATAGGTACATTTATGAAAGTTATTGTTTACAAATTTGCTTTCAATAAGCATTATACCATTATTTTTACTTTTTTTGTTAAATATAATCAGTAGGTAGGTAGGTAGTTATGAAATTTTTAATTTTTGGGCAAAGTTGTTCTTTTGACTTGTTGTTGCAATAAAACAAAATTATCCATTACCTAATTTTATTTGCTCTGTAATAAATTCAGTTTACTAATAAACTAGTAAATGTAGTTATATGTATATAAATAAAAAATTTAAACCAATAATTTTATTCCTGTTCATTTTGTATAGGTACATAAAACATAATATTATGCAATATTTATAATGTCAAGTGTTGGTGAATGTTAAGATATCAAAATAATTATGACATATTGGGTACCTTGTTTGAAGCATAAAAAACTAAAATCTTTGTAATGGTAACACGGAACGACTCAAATGGAGAAAAAATGAATGACATTAAAACATACCAACTATAATATCAAGCTTTGAGGACAAGACTGAAAGTAGAGACAATGTCTAATATCCACAGACTCATAGGGATTATGGCTAAGTATCAAACTAATGTAGGTACCTTTATATAAGTTATGGCTTGTCGATGACTAATCGGTTACGGCTAACACGATAGCGATAGCGAAAGGGGGCTCGAAACCAAAATATAAGTAGGTAGTCATCGGCAAACCTGGGCTTCTACTCTCGTCACAACACCGGGGAAATGGCGACCGAACAAAGACCGATAACCACGTCCACGCGTGTTAACAGACGGTTCAGGTTTCAATTTTGTTAGTGCCGATTTTCGCGACTCTAAATTGATGTGGTCGGTATACTCACAGTAGCGTCTATATTCGCCCAAAATCGTCGTCGAGCTACAACCACCACACGTCCTGCGACGTACAGCGCATATTCTGCACACACTTAAACGTAGTCAGTCGCACACGGCCATAGACGAGAATAGTAGAATGCAATAGTAAATAATAAAAATACACAACTGACACAACCAGAACACGCGTACGTACGCACGCGCGCAAAGACGAAGTTCGCAATCTGGAACTCTAAAAACGAAAACTGCGCGATAGGAATGGGAAAAAAATATATATATATTATTTATATTGCGTTATAACTTATTTGTGTACTGTTGTTACGCAGACCGGACCAAGCCACTGTCTAGTGTCTATGCGACGAATGATGATGGCCGTCAGTAGTCACTATACACTATACAGTCAGTACTCAGTTGGTCGGACCCGTAAGGCTGTACACTAATATCATTGGTGGGGGGTTTGTATCGGTGTCGGTGAATCGAGGAGCGGGGCGGCGGTGACTCGGCGGAATGTTAACGTCCTGCTATCATCAAGTCGCCAAGGAGGTAGATAATGATAACAGGCCGAAACCATAACAAATTTAACACGAATTACGATTTTTTTTTTACACTCGTTCAATATCACCAACACACCAATTACTCCTATTAACACAATTCCTATACAATAGTATAATGATTGAATAGTTTTTTTATTACACAAAAACAGCAATAATGGGGTCGATTTTTTCTAACCGATGAACCAAAGTACACACTGCTGTCTGTAAAGGCGGAGGCCATTATAGAAAAGAGATTATTACCTTCATATTTGGTCTTTATTATTATTATTACTTCTTTATCTATGATTGTTAAACAGAGTACCTAGTAACTAACATGATTTAAGATTACCTACTGGCCATGACAGTGACTGGGGAAGAAGCTATATTTTTGTCGTTAGTACATCATAATACCTGCAATGTTACGTCGTCTGCCATCTACGATACGACTAATGACTATGATAATAATAATTATTATTATATTGAGTACGTAATATACAGATAATAAGTATGCAGTGTGTTTAAATAATCATCTGGTATAGGTGACCGTAACTTGCGACACGGTTAACGTGCGTATAAAACACCCAATATCGAATACGCGCCGAAATGTTTAAACTTCAAACCGGAACAGCTGTTCAATGTTATCACCATTCCATAACAAGTATTATTTACTGCAATCACCATTTCACCAATAAAGAAGAACCCTTAGATTTCTAATTTCTATATAGAGATATAGATTCAGTTTAAACAAGATTGACGGATTAAAAAATTTAAAAAATGTATTCATGAAAACATCACTGAAAATAACTGAATATTAATTGTACTTTTACAGTCCTTAATAGTTTTCGTGTTGAATTTCCAGACAAGGAAATAGATAAAATTGAAATTGAAATCAAATATAATTAAACTTTAATATGTATAAATAAAATATGAAGTTAAGTGCATACTTCAGTATTTAAATCATTAAACAACTTGTTTTTAAAATTGAAAAATAATATTGAACAATTGTTTGTTAAATACTAACCAAAACAATTGATTATAAATAGTACAGCATAATAACATAATAGGTAGGTACTATGCTTATTGTTTTAATATTAAAATAAAATGATGTACATTATTATTTTCAATCAAAAAGTTGTATATTACATTAAAAATACTTTTTTTTAGCCAGGAGTATTTTTGACTCAGTTTAAAATGTTTAATAAGACATTTGAATTCGTATTCTTATTCGACTATTATCTGTTGTTAGGTTGAGTTTTTTTCATTATGTATTCAAAATAAATTAAAATATCTACCATTCTAATGTTATTATTATTTGTAATGAATATTTATAATGTGAAAAATTGTCGAAATAATGTTTTTGTTTCGAATACTCACTGTGATCAATCTAAATTTGACGATTTATAATTAATATTCTGCATGATTTTACTCGTGTATAACGGAAAACAAACTGAAATATAATTGCAAACCTATACAATATTTGAATGAATGGATTGTATAAATGTGAACAATTGGTTTTTTTAAAAAAAAAAAAAATACAAAAAAGTCGTTATAAAATATGTAGAGCTCCATACATGGTTTGACTGAAAAATACTTATGCAGAGACTGGTTCTGTAACGAGTAAGTAAGCTCACTATTAAACTCTGGGGATTGGGGAAGTAAAAACATCATTCATAAGTATTGGGGCCCGTGAAATTATAAGTGAATTAGGAGTGAGAAAAATCAATAAAAATCAATAGACGCCTTAATCTGTTTGGCCACAATATCCCTCAATTAACAATAATACATATATAATATTATATTGTATACCAGTATACCACATTAATTGTTTATTTGTGCACCTAGACGTTCACAACCTCTACGTTCACTTATAATATAAACGGCGCGCGGCGCGCCGTATTAAATACTATACCTACTATATAGAGTATATACAATATACATAATAATATAGTATATTACCTATGTTTCTGTCGCACTTTTACACACGCATCTATATTATCTGCCGTTTCATTTTTCGTGACGATTTTTTTTCCAGCCCATACCTCAAGAAAAAAGTTTAACTTCAATAACTATGATTATAGAGAATATACAACAGATGCACTGTTTTTAACTCTGGACAAATAAACGATATAATATTATATTGTGGCAAATAGAGGATTAAACAGGAATGATGTATTAACTGTCGTAGATATGTGGTGGCCCTGAAAAGGGCCGTTTTAGGCAAATAACTAATACACTAAATTATGCACGTTCTCCACGAATACGACGAGCCAATTGGATGTCTTTAGGCATGATCGTGACACGCTTGGCGTGGATGGCACATAAATTGGTATCTTCGAAAAGACCGACTAAATAGGCTTCACTGGCTTCCTGCAAAGCCATGACGGCGGAGCTCTGGAAACGCAAATCGGTTTTGAAGTCTTGGGCGATTTCACGAACAAGACGTTGGAACGGCAATTTACGGATCAACAGTTCAGTACTCTTTTGGTAACGACGGATCTCACGGAGAGCGACTGTTCCTGGACGGTAACGATGGGGTTTCTTCACTCCGCCGGTAGCGGGCGCGCTCTTACGTGCGGCTTTGGTGGCCAACTGCTTCCTGGGCGCCTTTCCACCGGTCGATTTACGGGCTGTTTGCTTAGTACGAGCCATCGCGGGGTTGGATTCTGAGTAGTTGCTATGAGCGATTAACTAAATATAAATATCAAACAACTGATGGAGTTCTTT
>VUJU01003473.1:0-25530 GCA_009835225.1 Aphis craccivora | reverse complement strand
AAATATTAAAAAATTAAATTGTGTAAAAAACACCAATACAAATTACTAGTGAAATGTGAAAAGTATTTACGACTACTTAAACAACTTAAAAATGTTTGTGATTTTGACAAAATTTGAACTATAAACGCTTATAAAAATGAATTGTGACTCACGATTTTCTTATCTACAATAAGAACGACTTATGAGAAACCTCTTATTAAAATTTTCTAGTTATTTTATTGATACTTCAAAAAAAAAAAATACTTAGAAAAATCAAAAATTTCAGTTGTCAATAAATAACTCAAAAAAGCCAAAATATTTTAAAAATTTAACCGTGAATAGATATTTAACGCAAATGTAATTTGATGAAAATTTCAAATATTAATATTAATGTTTTTATTATCTATATTATAAAAGCAAGTCCTAATTTTTTGTCACGCATACAAATTAACACCGTTCAATGTATTTTTTACTATTATACCTGACAGTTAGCTAGAGGTTTTATTATCACTTTTATTAAGGGAGACATGTACAATATTAAACGATTTTCAGATTTTTAAAAGAAATATGTTATTTGTATCTAATTAAACTATTTGGTGTGAAAACAAAACATATTTATTATTTACGCGTGTTTCTATAGTAACAGTATGTGTATTGTGTATCTTTATTTCATTAATTTCGAAAAGCAAACACTATAAGTTACACAAAATAAGTTTTGTGTCCATCTTATAAAATTTAAATTTCGACGTAGGTATATATATTATATATTATAATATATTATAAAATATTAAAATAATTTTTTAAAGCGTATAGTTAATCAATCGCCTACGACTGACCTCAGAATGTGTACATAGAATCGACGATGAATCAACTATTACTGTCGATGTAGTTTCCTATATGAGATGTAACAACGGCTTGGTGCTTAGAACGGTCCTACGAGGTTTGAAGTGTACATCACTGAGTTCCAAATGCGACTGACGAACTAAATCTCGATACTCTAGTAGTTAAGACATTTTAAAACGCATACAATTATAATAAATAATAATAACCAATAGAAATGTAGTATTGTAAGTCTACAGAGCGCTGATTGGCTGTAGTTACGAAGACCCACATCATGCCGTGCCCATTGTTATTTTTTAATAACCATTATTATTGTTATTCGTTTAACGACGTTATTATATTATTATATAATATATTTCTCTGGTGTCAGAATAATGTAATTAATGTGAGAAAAAATTGTTCCAATTGACACTTAAAAAAAAAATACTTGGAAAAATCGAAAATTGTATCTAATTAATGTTAGATTGGGTTAGGTTATATATATATATATATATATATGAAACAATTTTAAATATTTACAATAAATGATAATATTGACATACAATGTACGATAAATAAATAAGTATCAGTAAGCATAATGCTAATGTATTATCATTATCATAACGAACGGTCCATCCTGGCCTTTCTGATTACTTGGTAAACATAAATATACATAAATACAACGCATTTATACTATTTCCAGCTCACCAACTGAGTTATAAGAGAATACTCGTATATACGCACGTAACTTACATAGATACATGTTAGTATTCGTTCTATATACTGACAATGTTTATCACGATTATTATACTTACCTATTTTATGAGTTTGTTTTAGTTTAGTCATACTGTTACATTTATTTTGAATGCCCTTTAGTATAATTTACAACACTTATAATATTTATCATGTCGGTACCTACGATAATAAACACAAACGTGATGAAACTTATTATATTTACACGAGAAAGCCGGAAATTATGGTCGGTCGTTCTTTGTAATTTATACAAATACCGATTGGAATATTTTATTACATCTTTATTATTCCAGCACTTCAGAATTTAGGAATAAATTATGATCGAACACTGGATCTTGTTAAAAATAACAGTTTGAACACGCTCCAATATAAAAAAAAAGGAATGCTTTGTCATCAATATGGAAATACACTTCTTATAGTATTTATATTGTATTATAATATATAGCCCATTTCCCATTCGTTCTGTATTATCACAAAGTTTCATGAATAACTTATTTTGACTACTTTACAAAATTTACTATAGTAGTAATTCAGTCCGTTACGTATACGAATGCCAAATGTAGTTTCGTTTACTATTAAAAGGCGTATATAATTACTGAATTACATTATCACAGACATGTGTTGTTTCTAATTGGTTTAAATTTAATTTTGTGTATGGTAGAAAAATATTATCAGTATTTAATGTAGTTTCCTATTCGATTTTTTTTTTTTGGCTTTTTTTCCTCATAAATCTGTTCAAGAAAGATGATCTGTTAAATACTTAAAAATATTTTTAAATCTTTAATTCACGTAGACTATATAAATTTATATTTTTAAAATTGCTGGAGCTTTTAATATTATCTGTAATAACGTAAACGTCACCTATTTAAATTACGTTCCAAAATTATTTATTTTATTACATTTAATACATTTTTTTAATACAAAAATGTTCAGTATAGTTATACTACCTATTTAGTTCTATATGTTTGGTTTTCCATATACTACTTATCAATGTAATCAGTATACCCTTTATAATCTATATCAATAAAACGTTCACTTATTGTTCAATAAACATTTTCTAAAGTATAATTTAATCTACAATTTTAAAGTAGCCTTAAAAATATATTGATGATAATTATATGGTAAATTAAAAGTATATGATATAAAACGTCTTTTGATTAATTAAATCATTCAAAATCTTGAGTTTTCATCCCATTTAATGTGCTAAGATAATTAGGGACAACTAATTTAGACTTTTTTTTAATTTAGATAATTATTAAAAATAAAATTACGAGTCCGTCCTATAATCCTAATTAAACTTCAAATATATAGCAATATTCTTATTTTGTTATTTTTCTTTTAAAAGATGACAATATAACTCATTATGATGCTGGTATTGTTACATTTAAGTAAATTTAATTTCATAACTATACCTTTACACCTCCAAAATACCAATTATATCTGATTTTCTATCAGAAACCATTATTGAAATTGCATATTGAAGTACTTATATTTAAGTTTTAGTACATATACTAAAACAAAGTTGACTCACTGTCTTCTCCAAAATTTTTTTCATATAACTACACTTAAATTTATTCATATTTTACACATTTAATATCCATTTTAGACGCCAAGTCAGCGATGAGGTACATTCTAAACCTACTACACAGCAAATGAATGACTTAGCACATTTTGTTTTTAACATTTATGTTGACTATTGAATGTATTGTATAAAAATCTGGCTTTCAACTAAAAATATAATTTTCAATAAACATAAAAAAATAAATATAATACATTTTATAATATATGGCACCATAAAATATAAATAAAATGTATTTTATATTTACAATATATTTTTGTTATACAATATAAAATTATCATCATATAAAAACCTGTTGTATCTATTTTTATTGAAAACATATTTTTATTTACAAAATTTGACGAAAACATTATTTTTTATGTCGACTGGTTTCACAAAGTTGAGAATAACAATGATTATTAATAAACTGCAAATTGATTTTTTTATGAAGACTCGTGAATTTCTATAGTTAGATTTATTTTCTCGTATAATATAACATAACACCTATAAGTAATAAACTAAAAACCAACAATATTTTGAAACACTCATAATTTGTTTGTATTCTTGTAAATTATTGTTACCATCACACATTAGCTGTAATTACTAAGTATTTATGTTACATTTTTACTGTTTTTTATGTATTAATTTTTTTTTACGATTTTTCATTCTTTTTTCAAGTATTATTATGTTCATTACATCTATTTACAGTCTCAGGATTTTGCGTAGTTATTCAGTTTTATTTATTATTTTCTTTTCTTTATACATATAAGGTGAATCGTATATATTCAAAAATCCAATTGGAAATCTAACGAATTCCTGACGGGAACTTTATCAAGAAGAAAATCAAATCATGCAGAATTACCCTTACTATGCGTAAATACACCATAAATCAGTAGATAACTTTGGAATTTTTATGAAACATATTTTCCTGAATCATATATCCCACAGTTAATAGATTTTGAATTGTCTATATTTCTATAATATGCCTTAATTATTTTATATATACAAAATATATTATATAATTACGACACACAAAAATTTATACAAGTCATAAAAAAAAAATACTTAAAAAATAAAAAATATTATAATATAATACAATAATAAGTGTGAGATATGGTATCCCATATAGTCACATTGGAAATCGTACATAAAATGAAACCTAAAATCGAATAATATCACGTCCATAATAATATAATTAAGTATCTTAATCAAAAGGTTTCTCTCAAACATTGTAAATAATTTTTTTGATCTATTTTTTTTCTTTTTACAATGAGAACATTTATATTGTATTGTATTTATATCTATGTTTTTTAAAAGTGTTTTACACTAATAACGACATTGAACGATGAATCGAAAATAAAGCCCATCTCTACATCAGTAATTACTTGATCTAAAATTTGGGAACATTGCATGATTATTCACTATTAAATCACATATTGACATATAATTTCACCACATGACGTAGATTGACCCTTATCTGATATTTTATTTTGATAATATCAAGACAATATTATGTTTTAGCTAGGTTTTAACTAATTTAACCTTTTCACTACCCAGACAATTTTGCAATGGCACAACCACGGACTCAGGTTTTTTAAAAAAAATGTTCATCTTCATCTCACTTTTTTGTATTCTAACTAAATGAATTATTCCATAAAAAAATATATATATTCATAAATTAATGGGCATCAACTATTTTTTAACAGATATTATGTATTTAGTATAATTTTAAATCAAACTCTATAAAATTGCAAAACAATAGTAAAGCATTCAAATGTATTTTAACTTTTTGTGTTTTAATATATACAAAGATTCTAAGAATTTATCTACTTCCAACAAATTTATTGTATGACTGATAATGTTTCTGGAAGTGGTATGGTAATGATTATCTATTTTGCATTTCCTAAAACAATATTCTTTTTTTTTCCTTTTTAAAAAAAAGTTATAAGCATTTTATTTAAAATGAATATTTTGAATGTTGTACTTATATTCTTTTTATATGTCATCTATATTTTTTTGTTTTATTAGTTTTTACTAGGTACAATTTAATTTTTTTTACTCCTCCATAGTTAAACATAAGCAGTAAGAGAAAAAAATCTAAATAAAAAGCAACAACTATGTAACAACTATACTTTGATCTCCTGAAAATATTCCATCCCTTTCCACTTAAATTTAATTTTTTGTTTATGAAAAATAACTCGTTTTCCGTTTATTAAATATTTTTGTTCACGTGAATCATTTAAATTACAGCTCTGTAGAATGTAACTATCATAGACCAAAATAAAAATCTCTACAGACGGATGCGCAATGCGTTTGTCAGTGTGACATTTTATAATATTTGTTAGACACACATTATTTATAAAGACATATAAGTTAATAATTTAGAAGTTATCTAATCTAAAATACATCGATATTATACGTTTTGCAATATCAACATAAAACTATTTAATCAATATTAATTTTTTTAGATTTAAATGGTTTTAATTAAACGTATTAACACAGTTCAGTTGCCATATTAATCTTAAAAAATGATCGAATTTTGAAGTGGACGCCTTATAATATTGATGACCATATACGTAATTGAATAACCTCGGGATAACTACTATTAATAATATATCTATGTAGATTTTTTTTAAAAAAAAAGGTATACTATAAGTAATATTTAAAAACTGTTTATTATTTATTTGATTTTTAATTTTTAAACTCAAGGAGGATTATGAACAATCAATATTGATAAATTATTGTATATAATGTATATAATATACAAAATAATACATGAACAAATGTATTGTCTTTCAAAATTAAAAATAATTATATAATACTAGATTTTTTAAATTTCTTTTGTTAGTTAATTAAATAGATTTTTCGAAATAAAATTTCAATGTTCTTACTAAATAAAATCCACTTACATAACGTTTTAGAAGATTGATAGCTAACTGTTTTATATAATCAACAAATCTTAAATAATTTGCTAAATTGTATAACTACCTATATTTCTGAATCAATGTAGCATTTTAGACTTGTTTACTATTCAAGACTTTTAAATTCATCTATTAAACTCAAACATAACATTACTATTCCTGTTTATTTTAATGTTTATCCAGATGTATACATTTAGTTTCTCAAACTTCATATTTTATTTGATAAAAATTTATTAAATTATCCTATGTTATCATTGGATCATGTTTCAAATTGTATAATAAATTAATTTACAATCTCTATATCAACAGATATCAGTTATAATTACGTTTCTTATTATAGCGTAATATTTAATTGTTGTTATGTAAATATTGTATTAATGTATTTTTGCGTACAATGTTTATTTACATGAGATAATTGGACAAAAATAATGGCTGCTACATAGATAAATATCTGTCAAAAAAATTTTTACTATAGAGTTTTGTATTTGTAACAAATCACTGTAAAAATGAAAAAAATATATTAGCTATATAATTATAGGAACTTATGTATTTAAAATTTTAATTAAAAATATTTAGAAGAAAACTTTTCCAAATATTTCTTTCATCAGATGTCTCTCTTGCGTATATTTTCTTCATCTTACAAATGCATTATATTGCAAATTTATGTTCAGAAGTTCTAATTTTGGATTGTTATAGTTTTAACAGTAGAGTAAATTGACATATTATCAAAGTTAACGTTTCGAACATTTTATATTTTTTATTTAAAAAAAATAACTTTTAAACGCGTTGTTATGTTTTTATACATTAATATTTTATACATCTACTCATAACTTGCTTTAAAACTAACATATTGTAAAAAATAATGAAAGAATCTATACAATGTAAGCATAACATAACGAATTGAACCCTATATCATTAATACAGTTATATTTATTTATGAGTATTTAACTAAAATTGACTTTTATCTCGTAAAGAAATACAATGGTATTAAAAAAATAAATCACTAGTGAATTTTTTCTAACACATTGTTATAAATAACTACCTATGCATCACATAAACAAATTGTATGAGATTTTTTTCGATATAAAAATTCATTTTTTTTTTTATCGAAAAGTTGTTCAGTGCGAGAAACATAAAGAAACTTATACACTTGGAATATACACTACATAAAGTGATAAATATAAATTTAAATGTTTGATATGAATAATAAAAAAACAAAATAATAAACTTGTAGAATTGTCTATCAAAATATATACACTATTAAGATATTACAATAATTTAGTTATTTGATCTAATTTGTAGATTTGAATACACGATAAACCTATCAATCGGAATAATTCGAAAAAGAAATAAGCTATATAAAGTATAACTATAACAAGGTAAATATACTTTAATGTATTCATATCATGTTCTAAGTGAGTTCCAAATATGTTAATTTTTAAACTTAAGAAACTAGAAAAGACTAGACAGATACACTACACCGCGTGGTTTAAAATACATCAGAATTAAGTATAAAGTGTACTGTGTGATGAACTTTTGATACGTAAAAAAACTTTGATCATATATTTATATGATAAATAATCTAAAAATAAATAAATTTGAATTTAATGTGATTTGTATATTATATTTATGGGATGTATCGAGGTCAAAAGCGTTTAATGACCTCATCAGATCGTATGCATGTTTCATTTCACGTAAGTCCATTACTAAAGAGTATGCGATTTATACCGATGATTGAAAATAAAACCGGACACGATTCGCACGTTTTTGAACTAGGTGAAGTTAAAAATGTAAAGTACTGTTTGTAGAGTTATATGTGCATCAGAAGTAGTAGATTTCAGTTGAATACCCTCGTACTATATTAATGGGTAGCGAAAAGGCGAACAATTAATACTTTTTATGCTTACTGCAAACAAATAAAAAGTTTTAATGTAAATTTAAGCGTTTTTGGAGAGATTTCCAACGCGAACTTTTCGTTTCAAAACTCATTAGACGAATAAAAACTATAAAATATATTAAAATTACGGAATGACGGATGCCAGCTGACATAGACGAGGTTGAACATGACGGACTAAACAATCAGGACGTCCACTACAATACATCCTGCAACTTTATTATTAACGCAAAATAAAACCATTGTTATTAATAAATGTAACAGTATAAAGTATTATATTGTTTATATTTCTATATGTTTCTATATTATTCTATATAATATAATATAGTAATTAATAACTTTATCGATCAAACCCAGCGGCAGTCCAAAATTCCAAAACAGACAGTTGGATATAGGTGGCGCGCAATTGCATCGTCGTGGTACAGACAGCTTCACTGAAAGGTTATATAATACATTATTTTGCGTATTACTGTTCTTCTATAAAGCGAAAAAGCTCGCAGCATAATAATTAATAGTTAAGCACCTAAGTGTTTTCAGAAAACAATATTAATAATAATAAAAATTACCATACAGCTGCTCTATTTCGCATTAATATTGTGGTTTATTTTTATAGAATTTATAAAAATCCCGTGCAAAATATGAAGAACGAAAACGTAACAAATAAAAAAATTCAATATTATATGAAACAATTTGTACCAGTCGAAAACATTTTTGCATGTTTGAATGTTTTGCAAGTGTCTTTGTTTCATATTTTCCACTCGAGACACTTTATTATATGTATTATCATAGTATGATATAATGTTGTTGCTACTTTTATGTAACACTAAAAATATTATGATATCGTAGGTAGGGCACTATTCGATTACATGTAGATGGTTCACAAAGTCTACCGAGTATATAAACGTCTGTGAATATATTATTATAAGGTAACACTGATTGTGCAGCATTTAATGGACAATTTTACTATTTTCTTAAATTTACCTTAGAAGTATAGACGACCCGGTCTTATTACGTGATATACAACGATTATATTGTCCCTGTACGTCTCTTACCTTTTCATGTATTATTTATACTCCTATAGGCTACAATAATTAGTATCTATATCGCACAAATTACGGAAATAACTAGTCTACAACAGTCAACAGTGTATAATTTAATTTGTTAGACCTAAGTGTTACATTGTATTTTGCAGTTATATTTTGAATATTGCAAATATAGTTACTATATTTGGAAAACGCATGTTTTATGATAATAAATAAAATAAATGATTAGGGCTTAAACTTTGTTGCGTAAGCATGTTTTTGTTATTAGCTCATTAATGTTATGATACCAATTAATTACCATTGAATATAAAAAAATGTTAATTGTTTTAGTGTATATATTTCGTATTTTGTTTTGATTTTATGGACTACCTACATTTTGTGATTTATTAGCGCTTAATAATATAGTTGATGATTTTAGTATATATTTTGTGAAACAATTTATATAGAATAAAACGTTTATAGCAATAAAATATGCAGATTTTAAATTATTTAATAAATAAATTGATTTATGCTTTTGACCTTGAGACATTAATTATGTTAAAAATGTGTACATATCAACAGTATTTGTATTACTAACCGAAAATGTATAACACTATCATATTACCTAAACGTATCTAATGCATAGATATCTCTATTGTAAGCTTATATTTGATATCAAACATTTACATTTAAGACCATCCAACTATAATAAATTATTATCGATGTTAAAACATACTTATTAATGAGTAAAAATGAAATTAATTAGTTTTATTTTTTTTAAAAAAAGCTTATTTCAACTTCTTGAAGTGCAATAATTTTTACTACATTTTTAAAGAGTTCGAGTTCAAGGATGGGTCTATGATGTATCAGAGGTGCCGCTGAAATACTCGTTAGTCATAGCGAGTTTACTTGTTTACTTAGCCTCTGGCCCAGTGGTTGCACGAGCAGAGTACAGGAAACAATAATACACCTACAACATAACACTATTTTCGAAAACGAATATCGGGACAGCTGTAACACGTGACATTGCAATAAATGACGTCAAAACGATCCGTATAAAATTGCGTATCGGTTCAATTGCTACTAAAATAATACTGGTGTGGGTGTTTATTTTAGTGTAATGATAAGAATTGTTATTATTTATAATATAATAATATAAAAATTGTGTTGGTCATGTGTACGCAGTATATCAAGGAATATGCATCCCGTTTAATTGGGATTCTGAGAAAACTTTACAGCTTTTTTACGCACCGCAAATGCGTGTACAAGACGGAAATAATATTATATGTTACCGACAGAATAGGTTATAAAAACGCAATGATATACGCCGTCGACTAGAACTGTTTTATAGGCTTTTCGGTACGCGTAATTAAAAACATTTGATTGCAGTACGCGAGTTCGCTAGTGTTTGAAATATAAGTCTCGAGGTCGATGGAAATCACGCATCGCCTACGCATAGACTTGGTTGAAAGTATGGAACCTATTATGGAGTGGAGCTCGAGGTCCTTATGGTTTCTAATAAGTTTTTACTATCGATCTATGCCCAATATTTGAAAATACAATGAATATTAGTGATTTTTTATACTAGAATTACACGAATAATAAAAACATTAAGTACATGAAATATATAATGTAATACTATGTTGAAAAAAAATCCTTGAAATGAAACGAAAATATGCAAAATACAATTTTATACTTGGATTATTATCTGTGATTTAAAACATATATTATTTTGTATAAAACAACGGAACTGCTATTTCGCATGGATATGCAATTTTTATAAGTTCCAAACTATCAGAAACCTGCTTGAATGGTATGTTTATGTGTCGACTGTAATAAAATATTATTTTGATGTTTTAATAAATATCGATATAGCTAATTATTATATTATATTGTACGAGTATAATTGAATGTATAAAATAAAATATTAGTAGTATGGAGTACCTATTGGCAATGAAGTGACTTGCAATCACAGTAATTGACTTTGGTATACAAAATAATAGCTTCAAAATTATTTTATAGCCAAGGTTTGATTAATCAAATGTCCACCTTTCCTAGAAGCACGAGCAATATGATTGATGGATGTACCATTATTGTTTATGTCATTGATCCGGGCAGGTAGGTTAAAGGCTGATGAATTTTTTTTTTAAACTTTTAAAAACTTTACGAAAAAGTTAAGCTAAGTTAGTTTTTGTTGTTTTGTGTGGTTTTACGGTATACTTTGAAATTCTGAAATATTTTTTCAGGTATTTTCTTTTCTAAATATATATGGTGGATAGATTTAGTTTTCGTTACAAACAAAACAACAACAACAACAAATCCACTCCTTGCAGATTATTCGCTGTGCATAGTATCCAACGACTATTTTATTACTACTATGCAACGAAATTATACATTAAAAATGTAAAACTATAATAACATAGCTGATTTACATTTTACACCGTGTAAATACGCTCTAGAGTCGGGACTACTACATCGCGGTTAAATTTTTGATCGTTAAAATGTTGTTATTATTATTATTATTTATATATCGAGAAAAATATTATATACCATATGTTTGAGATACAAAGATCATCACGCTTGTAAATTGTATAATAACGCATTAGTTTCAAATCACATGTTGCACAGCTGACGATATATTATATTATGTTGCACTGTTCAGTTTATCGGGTTATGAAATAGCGGTTTTAATAATCGTGTGTTTAATGTCTAATCAAAAATTACGTTAGTGCAGCGATTCGAAATAATATGACGCTAACTGAAATAATAAGATTTTTAAGGTTTGTGATTATAGACTTCATTATTATAGAGATTACATCTTACTTCCCTCCCGGGGACACAACATTTCTACTCGTGATTAATGCATGCAATTTTATTGTGATTATAGTATGTTTAATCTGTCTTTTGTTTATACGATGTGTTCATTGAAATAATATTAACGTACCTATAGGTAATTTCTTTGCATAATATTACCTATGCCAATTCGAAGTAACGTTATAATATCTACCTACATTAAGTACGAATAGTTTTTGCACATGCATAGGTTGTACCTGCAACATTTATTTCATGACAAATTATTAATCTTGTTTTTTTTTTCGAGTCAAGTGATCGAATTAATTCCTAGTTTTTCCACACGTATAGGATGGCAAGTATTCTACGTCATTATACATAGTAAAACAATATGACGTCACAAACATTTTACAACGCGTTTCGATTTTTATTATTTTTTTTTATTTACTCTATAAAACTTTTGATACATTTTTACTGAATTATTCCGACATACAATTGTTTCAATCTTTTTTTTGATAGCGACTTTTGTAATCCCGGAGTCTGTGTAATAATATTATTATTGTTGATGAAACATTTATACAGAAACATAATTAGACTTTTGTTGTTGGCTTTATTTCTATTCGTCGAACACGGAAAATAACGTAAACGGGACCAGACTACCAGAGAAAGAAAGATAAGTAAGAAAACAATCAGCAATAATCAAACAAATTCTATCCCGAAAATTTAGCGTATTTTGCCGCGATCAAAAAACGCGTATACTACGTAATATGTTTTACAATATAGACACTATACAGAGTGATTTATAGAGCTTGTCCATTAATTTTATATTGTCATTCCACTAGAAATTTATTAATTCAAAGTCTGATAATTGGAATATTTAAGTATACCTTCTTAAAGATCATATTTCCAAGTATAAACTTTTTAGCTTTAAAACTTTTTTATGTAAACGAAAACTACGATACTGTCTAGAGAGATGATTCTTTTTTTTTTAATGTTGATAAATATAAATCGAAAGGCAAACGAGTAGTTATTAAACTTTAAGTACCAATTATAATATTTCATAATATAGAACCAGAAGTTATGATTAGCCATTCATGATTTAAGAATAATAGAAATATAATTATATTAATTTAAAATACAATATTATTATAGTTTTTAAAAACTGTTAAAGTATAATAATTTATAGAAGTATTAGAGTAAGTATTAATTTAATTGTTTAAAAATCATTAATAAACCATTTGTATACACTACATACATTTTAAAAACTCGGAAACTATTCATTCGAATTTTAACTAAGATACATCAATAATTGTAAAAAGTCTTCTATTTAACTATTTTAAGTAAAAATAATTAAGAAATAGAGAAATAGAGATGCCTGGAGAATTGGTTGTGAGATATCCCGTCCTAGCGGCCGATTAATCCAAGAAGAAGTAAAAATAATTTGTTCTTAACAATAATTAATAATAATAAAAACAAAAACAGTTTTCATCACCTCAATAATCGTCCTAAAATTAAAAAAAAAATAGTGCACAAAAAAGTAAAAAAGAAAAAACATCAAAATTATAATTTCACACCACGGCCACTTGTTGTCAGTCTTTTCTAAAGAAAACTAGTTTTACGTATTTTTTGTAGTGTAAATAAACATCAATCATTTTACAAACGCACTATACACCTTAAGGTAACATCACAGTATCTTTTAGATTAATAATAATATGAATTGTCTCAGAATTTAATGTGAGAAGCCCCACGAAATACTGTTTTTTTTTGAAAAAATCACATTCTGTACAATACTTGGTGAAGAATTAAGTTTTCAAGTTCAAAATTTCACATGTATGATCTAATACTATGCTGTTCATGTATAATTTAAAATTCTTAAAATAAAAATTTGAATAACTACTCGATAAGAGATAGAAAGAGATGATCGTGTTTGGTGAATCGCTCCATATAAGATTATATACCTATTATTTAGTATAGGTATTTTCGTAATACATACAAGAATGATTAATAACTATAGACCGCCTATTAATGCTTATATAGACTTTTTATATAACATAATAATATAAGGTATAAGCGGTGTGTGTACACACCATATAACTGTTAGGTATAGTCCAAAAACCATCCATATTTAATGGCAATAATGTCATTGAACCGTACAAAAATTGCGTACTAACTATCGAATTATAATGGAGCCATGTACTTATTATTAGTCGAATGAAGCTCGTTTATTATTTTTATGTTCCAGTGTTTTATTAACATTTATAATTGTTGTTGTTAAGGTAACATGTTGCAAACAGCAGGTTAAAAGATGTGCAGTTTCAAAAGCTTTAGTAATCAATTTTACAGTGTGTTGCCGGAAGAGTGATACAAATATTAGTACAATAACAGTAAACAATAATACATGGGTATTGATATTTAATTATCATTTTCGCTTAAACGAATACAAAATTATCTTGAAATTGGTTTCTAAAAGTCAAATATTTGCTAGAAAATAATATTCAGCTTGCATTCGAGAATGATAGTGGGGCTTATATCGCGTTTTAAAGTCAACATTGATATTTCCGTGACTATCAAAAATATATAATTATTATTATACGCAAATCTAAAAATTCACCACTAGAAATAATGCATAATATTACTTCTTTTCAAAAATATTTATTCATCATACGCCCGATCGTTCATAACGTTGGAATATAGTATTGTATCGAGAGGAAAATTTTTTAAAATGATTAATCTCGATGAAAAAAAAAACTTTTGTGAAAAGCAGTAAGTAACAAGTAACTTGTTGCATATTTCAACAAAAGTAATGGAATAACCTTATAAGTAATTAAGATCGGGTGGAAACTTATACCTTCGTATTGTTCATTTAAATAATTATATTTAAATTTTCTTTACCTTTGAAAATGTAAAAATTACACAAAAGGTATAAGAACTCAACTCCTGTAGACTTCAATTAAAAACTTCTACCATCATAAACCACGGATTCTGAATCTGTACAAAATATGTTTTGTTTATTCCTTTTTTTTTTTTTTTTTTGAAAAACTATTATTATTATGTATTCAAATTATTATTGTTATATTTTTAAATGAATAATACATTAATATTTAAAAAAAAAAACAACAATTTTTATGTGACACGTTAATTTACACACTTATTTAATGTAAATTAGTATTAATTTATATAGAATATATATGGTTTGTTGTACAACATTCATTGTTTTTAGATAATAAAATAAAAAATATTTGTAAAACCTAACCTACCGACCCAGATCCACGTAATGCATTTCATATAAATAACACAACCATTTCTGTTATTTGTCCTATCATATTTTTTATTTATTTATTTTTATCCAAACTTGAATATATGATATTGTTTATGGGTTTTTGTTTGTTAACACGATTTTCAAACAAAAAGCTTTTAAATCGGTTGATTTTTTTTCATACTTTATAATGTACTCGATTCAGGAACTAGCGAGAGCAATGGTTATGTCAAATTGTATTGTTAACAGAATGAAAAATAAGAGTTTAATCTTTAATTTATAAACGGTACTCTTGAGCATAAATAATAATATATATATATAATGACACAATATAATACTGTTTTATAAATTATAATATATTATTTAAATAAATAAAAAAGCGGTCAAGTGGTAACACTCTGCTGTAACAGTAGGCATAGAGTAGGTTATACTAAATTGGTATGTTAAATTTGAATGCAATGATAGGTATCATAGTATACGAAAAACAATTTTAAATTTTCTCTAGTTATTTGAAGGAAAACTTATGGAAAACTTTGTGTTGAACTTCTTAACCTTGAATATAAATATAAAAAAAAGTTATGAATTTGATTTTGACATATTTAGTAAAAATTTGAACTTAAACGCTTATAAAAAAAAATTGTGACTCAGTTTTTGATTTTTTTTTTTAAATATATTAAGAACAACTTATAAGAAACTTTTTATTAAATCTTAAATTTGTTTGGGCATCTAACATTTTTTATCGATATTTAAAAAAATAATAATACTTAGAAAAATCGAAAATTGCAGGTGTCTATTAATAAACAAAAAATAAAAAAGATATTTTCATTTAGTGAAAATTAAACTGGTTTTGAGTAAAAATTCCCGTTTTTTCGTTATTTTTTTGTGGTTTTTCACGATTTTTTGCTACAAACTTTTAAATTTTCCCTCATATAATGTACCATATTTGTTAATTTAAAAACGGAAATCACTCCTGAAATTTTAAATTGAAGCATTATTTCAAAAAGTTATGGTGTATGTAGACAAAAAAAACACATCATTTTAGAATCAATACATTCATCACTCAGATCAGAATCTAAAATAGTGTGGTTAATATCAATTTTTAATATATAATAAATCTAAAATTAGCTGGATATTTAAGTAGTCAACTATTTAAAATTAAAATTAAATATACGTATATATTAATAGAATACTAGAAAATTATGACTTGCGAAAAAAATGTTTTTGTTTTTATTAATGTTTATGGCTATTATAGCTCAAACTATAATACGTGTCAATTTTTAGTAGTCATATGTACGTCTTGATCAATTTTTAAAGTTTTTTTCATTTTTCATAATTTTTGACTATGAAATAAATATTAAGCAAATAGCATATGTTTGTGAACTTAATAAAATTCATCGTTTTCTTTATAATAAATTTTGAAATTAAATCTATATCAAGCTTTTTGTTTTTTATTAATTCATTATTATTTTTATTATAAATAATAGAGAAAAATATGCCTATTAGTTTTCTAAAAATGATCAGTAATTATATCTTAATGTACATATTACTTAGTATACTTAACGTGGTACCTTATCATTAAAAATAGTGAATGGTCTTCACCCAAGAGCAGTCGGTTAAGGTTGTCACAATTAAATATAATAAGTAGGTACGGTTAATAGTTAAAGTTTCTTTTTGGGTGGGTAAGGATAGAAATTGGGTAACATCAATTAAAACTAAGATTATTCCTACCTACCTATATAGAGTAACGTGACTTATATTTTACGAGATGAAACATTGGTAAAATCTGTAACTATTTTTAGTAGCGTAGAAGAGTGTTTTTTTACGTATACAGTTTAATACATGATAATAAATTTCAAAATCCATGCTGAATATTACAAAACGTCAAGACAATGATTAATTTGAAACAAAATATTACAACATAGACATATAGTGAAAATAAAACTATGATATTTTTGACCTGTAATATTACGAATTCAGAGAATATAATGTTTTTCAATGAGTAAATGAAGCATATCCCTTGGAGACTCAAAGACACATATTATAACGTTATCCGTTCAAGAAATAAATGACTTTGTCGGATAACATTTTAACGATTGAACAATGACTATATTATTAAGTACGCTTATTTGTATACGTCCAATCAATAGAAAAATAATGTATAACTACACTCGAAAAACGGACTTCGTATAAATCATTATTATTTTAGTGCGAAAACTCATTTGTCACATCGTTTCAATAAAATATAACTATCACTTTTTTCTTTCATTATATATAGGTATATTACCGCCTAACGCCTACGTACTATAATATAGAAATACTTTGTGTATTTTTGAAATATTTTCAAATAAAATACGGTCAACGTACATAGTGCGGTTGTCATAACAGAAAGCATTTTCATGGTAATAATATTATTGACGCAGGTATATAATTTACGCGAATATTGTCCGCTGTGTCCTTTTTCCGTATCATATGTGTTGAATAAATAGTTTGACTGCGAATTTTTTACCTCTTTTAATACATTACATAGTTAAAATTCAGTTGTATGAAATTTTAACAAGGTATCAAAAAACTTTACTACCAACATGTACAATTATAATAATATGTAGAGACATTGTAGTAGAATCAAGGACTAGGTTTTCACAAACCACCATGAACCACTTAATATAATTATAGTATAATGTACTTGGTTATTTGAAAAATTAGAAAAGAATTAATATAACTGAAATTAATTTGATACTTCACTTAAATTACCAAAATTTAATTTTAAAACAATTGTGTTTTAGTATGCAATTAATAAATATGATCAATTGTATTAAAATTAGCACGATTTAAGGTGCGTTATAATATACCTGATATATAAGTATTTAATATTACAAAACGAAAAATGTTAAACCCATTTTAACTGCTTAATATTTTACACTATTTTAAATAAATAAATGTAATGGTGCCAGAATAACGAAATAGATATCAATAATTAATATTGAAATATATAGGTACTCGTATCAATAATTAATATTAAAATATATATTCGTATACAGTATAGTTATGAAATTAAAAAAATAATAATCATTAAGCTAATAACTAAACGAGACCAAATTATAAAATCAACATGTTTGATGTTAATATTTACTTTCAATCATTTTTGAAATGATAGAGTTTACAAGGTTAAAAAATTTATTCCGAAGGCGGGGATCAGTAAAATAGAAATGCTATACATAATTTAACATATAATAATGACCTCGTCGAGTATGTTTGAGAAATTTCAGTTATTTGTATGGCTTTTAAATATTGTATAATCATAAATATAATGTGTAGAATATTAAAATTATAACATTTTAAAATCGTTAAACCATTTTTTCTGAATTGCTTCCTCGAGAGCTAAACAATAATATATTACATATTAAAGTTCATTAACTTTTTAAATTACTACGTCAAGTCAAAAAAAATCGCATGAATGTGTAATGCATTTAATGAGATATCCGAGTTTAAATTTTCACTTAGATTTTAGATCTATCAGTGATCTCGTGCAGACTTAAAGGCAGTAGTTAAAGTAAGGGGGGATGGAGTACACCTTCTTATTTGTGGTAAGATTATGTGTCCCCTTTAATTTAAGTCTCCGAAGTCTGGGGGACGCATAAACATAAATTTATTGTGAATTTAATAATATGTTGCATGTTAATGTTAGTAATTAATACGTACGCAGCCACACACATTGATTAGACATCGAATTTGAATGTATTTTATTTCGCTCGAATAATCTCCACGTTCTGAAGAAGGTTAAGTTTAGTGCGATAAGCGATTTTTAAATGATAAACTATTGTGTAGTAGTGTCACAGAATTGATTAATGTTATCCATACATTCGCGCGATTCCATGTGATTTAATAATTATGATTTAAATAAAATATTAAACTGAAAGAATATGAATAGTGATATTATTTATTATAAATTGTTTTTTTAATGAAATGTTTAAAACTAAAATGTAAATGTATTTTTTTTTTAATTTTGGACAATGATTTTCAATTTATTTTTAACTTAGCAGGTTAATATATGGCTATTCTATTCGCTATTTTTGGATAACAGGTTTGTGATTGCTACCATTACTACTCTTAACAAGTTGTTAAGATGTGTATCAGTTCACTTATTATTTTTTTTTTTTTTTTGCTAAATATAAAAAGTTTCACATAGAAATGTTGGAACGAGCATGATTAGTAACAAGTGGTTACATTTTTTTTATGGATTTGTATATTTCAGGTACTAAATTCCAAGAATCGATGTATTCTTCTTGTTTACTCTTTTCTTTGAAAATATTTTTCAAAGTTTTATCATTTTTAACTCAATTAATTAAATAGTTTTGAATAGTCGGATATAATAAGTAAATGCAGCTATTTGAGTAATATTTGTTGAGTTTAAGTGGCAACGACTTTGTATTAATAAAAAATCAATTATTTATACCTATCAAATCCTAAAATCTTCTTTTAAATTCGATGATTTAAAATTATTTTTCGTTTATGTTTTGGAGATACTCATGCAATAATGTTACAACATATTATATTAATACATAAAATTACAAATATGCACGTTTCACGTAACTAACGATTGAAATAAAATAATATTACCTTATACCAACGCTATTACACATTTACAACGTGACTAACTATTTAAATATTACCGTACACGTGCACACAATCCTCGAACAGTTTCAGTAAAATTAATTTATATCAATTAGGTTATAAAATATCAAAAATATCATCATCATTATTATACTAATTAGTAGATATGCACATCTTGAAACTATAATTGTTTTGTCATATTTTATAATATTAGCTTTGAAATTTACATTTTCCATCAATTCAATGAGTTTTTTTGGGTCACATAAAAACAATTGGCCGGCTCTGCATGTTGAGTATGTCGGCACTAGAGCCTATAATTTAATGAAATTTGTATGTGTATATCGATTATAACGTTATTAACTAATGTTTGAGCATATAATTATAATATATACATTTTTAATTTTTAATTTTGTCGTTTTACTACAGTTAAAAAATATAAAAGTTGGACTTTAAAATATTTGGTTTTAGACAACTATATAATATACTAACTACTGTCTATCATGCACTCTATAATCTACGTGCTATTTTACCTATGCATAATAAAGTTTCTTGTTTTTAGTTAAAAAAAAAAAAAACAATACTTACTTTATCAAAGTCAAAGTAAACTGAATATATACCTAAATATAATAAAACATTGGTTTCAGTACGTATATAATACAATATATTTTTAATAATTATTATTATCATATATTATATGTTATATTTATACAAAATACATCGTACAGCGATACAATAATATATTATGAAATAATGTATTAAAAAGAACAAGGAAGATTGAAATAAAAATTACAAATAATAGCGTAACAATGACGCAATTATATACTTATATACACAATACATATATAAAATTATCTTACAATACCACGTACGATACGGATAAATATAATGTGTGAAATTTTCAGAGTGATGACCGATGAATATATTATAATTTTTTGGGTAAAACATAATATTACGAAGAATGTCGATTGGGTGTCTTATTGCGCGCAGTATTATTATACCTATATATTATTATAATGCCACGGTGATAAATTAGATACCCACAATATCAGACTTCGGGTAAAAACCATTGATACCGTGGTCGTGGGTCACGGGTGATAGTATTAATAAACGTCCAAAAAACCATAAACGATATTACTTCAACGGGCATTTTTATTATAGAAATGTAGGTATTATTTTTGTTTTTGTCAGTGCCATGAATGATTGTTCGAAACGTTGTACTACCGAGTACTGAATGATACAATTTAATATATCACAGAAATATTCGAGTGTATAGAACAATAAAATATAATAACGTGAAAATATATTATGTAATAATAATAATAATAATTGGACCCTGTAGTGTAGTGAAGGTGTGTAGGTGGTATATACGGATTAATAGGGAGGCATGATTAATACTTCCTAAATAATACGTAGGGTATATATAATAATTATGAATATATGAGAAAGAACAATTATGTGATCCCTTGGCCTATAAATTAATATTACTGTGTTGTCACCGATGGGCTATGGTAATATAATTTGTACTATGCAATACACAACATGCTAGGATTTCGCGTTTTCGATACGAATAATATATTCGTTGTGTTTTTACGTCGATACTTTTATTTCCTCCATTCAACAAGAATCGCTTAAACGGAAATGTATTATTTATATCTGTCGGCTATCCATCGTATAATATATTATTATAGTACTCAGATAAAGTCGTTGTGGATGTAGAAAAGCACACGAATTTAGGTATATTGCAAAGTATATCCCCATTCTCGGTATATGTTTAAAAATACACATTTACGTTTGTTTCACGTGTAACAGTGTTATAATGTAAACCAAGTGGACTTGTCTATCCATTTAAGTCGATCACAATGGTTATAGTTATATTAAAAATAAATGTTAATTTTTGAATGAGTAACAGTCCTATTTTTTTTATGTAATATAAAACAGACAAATTTACGACTTATTTCTAAACACATTATAAATATCATCGGATAATAATCGTAACAAAAATCGTTAATTGTTATGCATTCCACGTATTGATTTCCACAATGAAGTGCACAAAAAAATCGATTATTTGACGAATTAACGTACTTTTCTATTATCCAATGAATAGTAGTTATCGTAACGATAATTAATATTGTCGACTGAAAGAAGAAAAATATTGTAAAACAGAAAAAAAACATTTTTGGTCAATAACGGATTAATTACTTTTATACTATACCTAAGTCACACTTTTCTCTAATTACTTCGCGCAGAGTATAAATTCGTTTAAAAATCAACTTAAATCGTCACACGACGAATTTAATAATAAATATTATAGTATTATTATTTGATCTGCAATCCGTGCATATTAATACACAGTAAAAACATTTAAAATGGATACATATATTGATAGAATTGTTTTACACTTTGTAAAACAAAAAAATCACATAATACATAAATACTATATATAGTTTGAAAATAGTTAACACGAATATACAAACAACGAATAAATATCGAAAATGTCGATTAAAACACATTTAAAATTTGTATTATTAATAACAGAAGAATACGATTAATATAATTACATTATCAAGCTAATAAGTCTAAGATAAACTATAGTATTTAAGATGTGAATGGTGACACGTAGAATATTTTTTTATTATTATCTGAAATAGAAATTATGAAATAGAAACATATTTTAAAAACGAGAACGATGTAAATATTATGTTTAAAAAAAAAGACACCCCGGTAAACGCCTTATTCTAGAACACAAATACCGATCAGTATTCATGACATATACTACTTACAAGTAGTATGGACAATAGATTGCATACCACTCGACATAGTATTGTTGGTTAAGATGCGCTGGAATATGTCTAAAAATTAACGAACAATATTATTAAATAACACTCACTACGTGTGCTATAATTGTAGCTGTCGTGTCGACGTGTATTTTATAACATATAATATTATAAAATGTACAATAAAACACCGTTATTTTACGGTATAGGTCAGTGGTTCTTAACCGGTGTTCTGTGTACCTAAGTGATGTTTCGACAACATTTTAAAACCAGTGAAAAAATGTTTTTATTTTCTAAATATTTTGATTTTTATGGACTTTCAAAACCCAAAGCCATGAGACGTGTATAACAATAACTGTACTATAATATGACGTATATAGTCAACATTGTATATTTTACTGTATAGAATCGTTTTGGGTGTTATTGGTTTATTTTACTAACACGACATATGCAAATTGTTTTATGTAACACGCGTATTAATATATTATGAAATTAAAAAATAGTTACTGTTTTATTTTACAGTTGTACTTAACCTTGTAAAATGTCAAGTGTTTCATCATTCGAAAAAGGTTAAGAACCCCCGGTATAACAGGTGTGTACAACGACCGAATCCAAAGTATAGTATCGCACACAATCCACGGTCAACCGCTATTATCGATCTAGTGGAGGTATCTCGCTAAAACGGTTGTTTGGACCAAAATCTGATATCCGGGGTCGTACCAGACTGTTACTCCACTGCAGACTCAGAGATTTCGTTTTTCATTTTCGCGGAAACGGCGTCGGAGTGTAATGGACCTACGGTTGCGGGTGGGATGGGTGTGGTTCACGCGTAATAAAGCATGACGGGATTCTTGACGACGGGCAACTGTTGCGGTCGCTTCTTCGGCGTGGCGAACCGCGGGTTGAACGGCCCCAGGGCCGCCTCGTTGGTGGAAGACGGTTGACGGCTGCGCTGATGGTTGTTGGTCTGCCGGTGGAACAGCAGCCGGTTGAGCCTGGTGGGCGTGTGGTTCTGCGACTGCCGGCAACCGGCGCCGCCGGCGCAGTCCACGGCACCGCCGCCCGCGCAACTGCCGTCGCCCCGGCCGCATCCGAACGCCGTGACGGCTCCGCCGACGATGCAGCCCAACGCTCCGCATCCGAAGCATCCGGCGCCGTCACCGTCGTCGTCACCGCCGTCGTCGTCGTCGAACTGATCGTCGGACGACCAGCACCACGGACAGGCGCGCAACGTGTGCCGGTTGAGCCACCAGTAGGCCACGGGGTTGACGGCCGAATGGGCGTGGCCCAGCAGCAAAGCGGCCACGGTGGCCAACCGGTGGACGGCGGGTCTGCCGTCGACGTCGTCGTCGTCGTCGTAGTCGTTTACGTCGCTGTCGTCCGGCGACGACGGATAAAACCAATTGGTGTACAGCAAAGCGACGGCGTACGGTAACCAACAGGCGACGAACACGCCGGCCAGCGCCACCAACACTTTGGCCAACCGTCTGCGACTGCGCGCGCTCGGCGTTGGACGCTGCTTTTGCTGCTGCTGCTGCTGCTGCTGCTGTTGCTGCAGTTGCTGTTGCACTTGCTGTTGTTGCTGTTCCTGCAGGAATTGCTGATGGGACGACAGCGGCTGCTGCTGCTGCTGCGGTTGTTGCTGCAGTTGTATCCCGACGTCGTTGGTCACCTGCGAATAAGCGATATGCATTGTCATATTATTATTTTTTTATTTTCACAAGTTTCTATAATTATTTGCAGGTTTAGTGTCCTTTTTACACTTGTTTATAAAAGTCGATCATATAATATAATACCATATCGTATTTTTCTAAGCTATATTCGCGTAAAATTCGTTCGAACGGTTCAAATACTATACAATATGTATTATTAAATAAACGAGTGTTATACCCAAAACAACCAGCTCGTTTTGATATAACGATATCGTATCGAATCCGATGTCCATAATATAATTATAATTATGTGATCTACACAGTAGGTACACACGTCGTTGATAAATAAAAAAATTAATGTACCTGGGAAAGAGATTTTTTTTATTTCTCTCCGAACTTCAAAGTTCGGCGAACAACATCATACACGTATAAATAGTATAGAGTTGCTCATATATGTGACTAAAGATAATAACATAATAATACTTAAGCTGTCATGCTTTAGCGTGACAATGTCATTGCATTTTATCGTCACGAGTAATTTAAAGGATATCAAAAGCACTAACGTCCCAAATAATATCAAAACTCGTATAATTCCTTTGCGACGACAACTGCAGGGTATGTTTGAGGTCTCATTTCCGTGCGCAAAAGCCTTGTTATTTACAACGCTTTTGCGCACGTACCGTAATCTGTGAGTTAGGGTTGACGTTTACTCTCGCATTACATAATTATATAGTAGTAATCGTGAACTTTGATCTTGGAGTATACTTATTTATGCTGCTTGAGAATGGGAAAAAAAATTAAACAAAGTGTTCACGAAAAACCATTATACTTTGGTTTGCAAGGTGAAAAGAGGATATACCTACTTAAAAAAAGGGAAGTTTATTCAGTGTAATCCAATAAATGATATTAATCCTGACGATCACTTTATATATATATATATATATTATACAGGTACCATATAACATACCAATATCACAATACGCTATTGTTTTTTAAGTATACTTATAAGTTATAACAGTATTTAATAAATTATCTTTTTAAATTTTATTTTTATTTTATGAACCATGATTCTTTCTCACACATCTAAAAGTAACTTTATATTTTTTATCGATTATTAGCGATATATATAATTAATCTATTATGCTTATTGCACGTACTAAAATGTATGCAAATTATAGATAGTCTGTCTAAATAAAAAATTTAAACATAACAAAATGTTTTTAAAAGTTTACAAAACCCTTACTTCTAAACGCTTTTACTTTCTAACCTAACCCCTTTTTGTGTGAAAATCATAACAATACCTACTTTTGATTTTAAAAAACGAAACCAATAGAAATTTAAAAACAATGGTGACAGTTAGTAGGTTTATTAAGTTTTAGTTTATAATTAGAAACAATGAGTAGATTAATTTTGAAATTTTTATACTACATAATGTAATCTGATTCGATTAATATTTTTAACATAAAAATAATAAATGTCTTTTTAAATACTCATAATCAAA